>JMFS01065995.1:0-26451 GCA_000699545.1 Podiceps cristatus | reverse complement strand
TTGTGCCAGGGGAGGTTTAGACTGAATATTGGAAAAATTTCTTCACTGAAAGCACTGGAACAAGCTGCCCAGGGAAGTGGTGGAGTCACCATCCCTAGAGGTATTTAAAAGATGTGTAGATGTGGTGCTCAGGGACGTGGTTTAGCAGTGGACTTGGCATTGCTAGCCTAATGGTTGGACTCGATGATCTTAAAAATCTTTTCCAACCTAAATAATTCCAAAAATCTCCACCACCACATGACATTGAAATCAATAGACTAGAGGCTTTTCACATTTGTTTGAACTATTTCCTTATTGTTTATTTAAATCATCCTTCTGGGGTTGTAAAGTATACTTTTTAAAAGACACTTTAAAAAGAAAGGTGACAGATTTATAAAGAGGTAGGTGACTATCTATATGATTCATGGTTTCCATCTTGCCTTTCAACCTGTGATTTTCTTCAAAAATCCTTTTATTACTCTAGAAGAAGCCCACTCTTAGCAGCCATTCCTGTCTTAAGACTCATATCCTGGAAAGCACATAAGTCAACTGCAATGCTTATGTGCTGAAATTCTACAATTAATTAGTTCAGTACTGAACTAAAATCCAGAATCTGAATTTAATGGCAAAATCAATGGAAAGACTCCACTGATGCACTGGTCATGTACTGGTTCTACAGTTCATGTTCTGTTGAGGGAATCATTTCCAGCTGATGCTGCCAAATATATGCTTATTTCCATTTGTAAATGCTACTTTTTTTTCCTAGACAGTTTTATTTGTCAGAACAAAAGGCTTTGTCCTGGGTCAAAACCACAGCTAGAATAGAGGATTCAAACAGGACTTTGCAACTTTCTGTAGGACTTTATTGAATGTACACCATATGATAGCTTTCTCTGTAACTATAATCAAACCTAAACCTAACTAAATCAGTTTATGGAGACAACAGACTTCCACTTTAAGTAACACAAGCTCCTCAAAAATTAAACATGTGCCAAACAGTTTGCATTGTGTATTTCAAATTATAAGTCTGATTTACAACAATTTCAAGCTCTTGGATACAATAATTACATGCTGGCAGTTACACTATGACCATCAAGGTGAGCTATAAAAAGTAAAGTTCTTTTGCACAGATGGTTGCAAGGCAAAGCAGTTATATTTGGAAGGGCATATTAATTCTGTTCTGTAGGAATTTAAAGCTTGAGGGGGTTTTCTGCCTTATATGCTTAAGACGAGAGAAATAAAATTAATAGTGTTTAGGGGGTGTTCTTTTTCTAATTAAAAGGTGACAAAGAATTAGCTAAATACCCCCAACAGTCATACACAGAAAGACAGTCATTGCTCTAAATATCTAGAATTTACAAAGCTCATCAACAACATTTAACTTTTTAAATAATTAGGTTACAAAATATGAAATGCAGTTACATTGACTGGTCAAGATCAAATTATTTTATCCTCAGAAGTTTATTTTGATCTGTGTAATACAATTAAGGTATTGATGAAAAAGTACATTTCTTTAAAATCAAGGAAATTGTATTAATCAATAATTCAGTTAACTACTTTAACTTCAGTTAACTTTGCCTAAGAGTTATGTTTTTGTACCAGTAGGAATAGGCGTAGCTATTAAAAATTCATTTGCATTAGCCTGATTGTCACTCTTATGCAAAAATGATGTCATCGCTGGAATCTGAGCAAAGTAGGTTTTTGCCCGGATATGCTTATGCTTTATTCTGTGAATAAATGCTGCTTCATAAGCCTGAAAGGAAAAAAAAAATCCAAATCCCATTAAATATAATTAAAATAGCTAGCAATCTACATGTTGCTTCATATTTTAGACAGTATAAACTAAGCCTTTAATAAACTAAGCCAGATAATTTATCTGCTATGATACATAATGAACTATTTTGTAGTTCTATACTGCTACCTTATGGCCCAATAGTGAAAATTACTAACAACTCCTTATGAAATATTAGTCACTTTTTAAAAACAGAAAAAATTCTGACATTTTAAAAATTTATTCAAGATAAAACTTATTTATTTATTTTCAGGTAAGAAAATTTTCACTTCTGAAAATTACAAAAGTCAGTGCTTAAATATCAACATTTGCAAGGTGATGACTATAGGAAATCTCCTTGATGAGAGTCAGAGTGCTTATTTACAAATAATCATGGCAGTAAGCATTTTGCAGCATTTCAGTCGGCCTTTGGGTTCAGTGGTGACATTTTCATAAATTTCTAGTGATTAGTAGTAGTTCAGATGATGCAATAAGCAACCAGATAATTCAGTTGCAAAACCCTCTTTTCTACGGATATGTTCATCATTATGAATAATTGCTATTAAAGAAAGTGCTCGAGAGGCCTTTTTTTTTGTTTCAGGGAATGAGAAACAATGATTCAACTTACAACATTCTCCCTTTGCCTCTTTTTCCTTATTTCACACTCATTTTTGGTTTTGAAACAAAGCTTTGGCTATTACCAGTGAAGAAAAGCGACTCCTTACTATAGCTAGTCCACTTCTATTCAGCAAAAGCTAAGTGAAAATACCTTAGGATTTTTAGGTAGACTTGCAAGCCAGAGGAGCAACAGGTAAAGTCTATCTCCCACCTCCACTGAAGCTCTGGACCTAATCCAGTTAATGGCATCTCTTTCACTATGACATCCAGACTTACAAAGTTAAACCAGGTAAGTGTATAATCAGAATCTGTGCCTGCCATAACACTAATAACATAAATTTATGGATGCAGAGAAGCATTGCTAGATTCAGACTGCCTGAACAGCCTTGTTCACTGAAAGTGAGACAGAGGAGTCGATAAAGGAATTTCCAGCTTGAAATCGATTTTACTTTTTTTAAAGCTAGTGCTCACATAAACGTGTCTGCTTGAAGACACAAGTTGGGCACACACACAAAAGATATCATGGATGGCAGAATTTCCTTAACCTTTAGAATACCCTGACTGATATATTTCATCTCTTAAGCAACCCTTTACATCAGAAAGCAATTAATTTGCTCTGTCAGTTTGGTTATCACATATTCTTAGGACTTCCAAAAAGAAGGGCAATGCCTAACAGCTGATGTTGCATATGATGCACACATATTGTGTTCGAAGTTGAATTAAGAACACCCTGAACACAAGGACACTACACAACAATGACCTCAGATCACTACTTACATAAATTAATAACCTAGAGGTGAAAGGCTTAATATTCCATTATTAATCGCAGGACAAACACAGCTCACAGGATTCTTCTGTGTCTTAGAAAACTGAATACTCTACCATATGATGTCCAATGGAGTGAGATATTTACCAGAATAGCATGTTTAGATATGGAATTTGGGAGCAGTGGTGTAACAATACACAGCTTCACTGACTTCTTTAACAAATTCTTAAGTTTCTAAACTCAGAACAGCAATTATGGTTTTATCACGTAATTGCAAACTATAAGAATACATTGTCAGACGTACTTAAATGACATCTACGTAAGAAAGTAATTGAAACCAATTTTATTATGACAAACGTTTAAGTTCTAGACAAAGAGCCATTATGTTATTAGATGAGAAATTTATAAGGCTAGAAACTAATGAGGCCAGACCTTATGCAAGAGCACAGGCACACAACTGTCGTAATATTTACGGTTAATCTTTAGTATGTTTTTCATGTAGGTCAGCTCTTGTCTGCTCTCAGCTGAGGGAGGAGAATAGATGTGACACTGTTCTCATTAGGCAGCGTGGATGAGGCCACTTAGCTTCTTGCATTTTGTCAGGGAGAACCAGGGCAAGACAGAGTGTAGGTGCATGGATGTGAGCTGTACTATGCCAGCTGCATAGTGAAATAGTGCCTGTTTTATTTAATAGTAAGATGTAGTCATTTAAATAGTCACAATGGGCCAATTTAAACATGGATGAGTGTAAGGACTAAATTTGGCCAAACATCATTAGTCACAAGATTCTATTAAAGCATAACATAAATATTGTAAAAAACCTAAGCCCATCAGGTTTTACCTCCTGAAGGTTACACAGCTTAAGATGTGCATCAGCCTCATCTTTAGTGAGGAGAATAGTGTTCCACGGAGACCACTCACGCTGCTTATCCCATCTGACCATAACCAAATCATAGAGGTCACTGCAGGCACTGACAGCTGACTGGCAGCCCCATATTTTCTCAATCATGTACCGTAGGTCTTGATGCTGAAATGGAAAACAGGGTTAAGAAGGAAGAAGCATGTTTTGTTCTACAACAGCAATGCAACCATATAAGAAGCTTTGAGCAAAAAATTTTTCTATGCATAGGTCATATAATCACTTGGTTAAAGAATGTCTAGACATAGACATCTTCCTTTAGCATGGTGTGACAATTAATTGCCTTTTTCTTGTTTCATCTCTAAAAAAAACATTCTTACTTGTTTGTCTCTGCCAATGGCAATTCGTATCTTCCGTTGACATCCTGATTGCTTAACTGCTCTTATAAAGCTTCTTGAATCTCATGTTTTTCTCATGCAGGATGCTTAAGCCTGTTCAGACTTTTTTGGTTAATAACAATAATTCATCTCTGACATTACTGAGATGAGTTCACCATTTCATTCTTGGGTTCAGAATGTATGTTATTCAATAACCAAGTTATTACACTACTAAATTACTTAAAGTTTATATATAACCAGAATAATCTGGCCTGGAAAATATGGGAAATTAGGACAAGAACACCTCCCACCTGTGACAGACCCCAAATCACTGCCTCCTTTTTTTTGTTCCTCTCACTCTGCTTTTGACATAAGAAGAGTTTATTGTGCTTGTGATACACATTTTACCAAACAAGATTAGAAGATCAGGTAGCTATGCTACAATATTAACAAAAAATAATAGGTCTGTTTGTAAAGGTTCTCTAGAGCAGAAAGGCCTTTGAAAGTACTTTTAACCTATGTCTAAAGTTAATTTACATCAATCTTAATTTGTTTATTACTAGCCATCTGAAATCACTATTAAATCTTGATAAACACAGCCACTTGAATTAGAAAAAAAAAAAAAAAAAAAAAAGAATAGCAGTTACCACTGAACTTTGACAAGATTTTCTGTCACCCTTCATTAACTCTCTTCTGTATTAGCCATGGAAAATTATTAGAAGATTTTTATCTACAGGAGTCTGTAAACAACAGACTTTTATATAGGTTTTCCTACAAGCTAGACATTTGATAGAGACTCATTCCTCTTAAAAAAAATCTTGACTTAATTAAATAATGGTGTTTGCATGTTATTTATTAAATTCCTAAGGATGACTAGGAAAACTATATTCCTGACTAGGAAACTATACCAATATACTGCGTTAGTGAAATACAGCCTCAAATATTCTCATCCATCTTGCTTACAAAATCCAGGAGCCCATGTAAATTCTTGCCAGGGAAAATGTAAGATAAAAGCTGGGCTTAGAAGCTCCACTTGTGCCTACTGATTCCAGGAACATAGGACTGCTCCTACATCTGGTCTTAAATCTCGTCTACCAGGCTTCCTTTATTAGGGTTCACTAATTGGCTTCTGTTTTCAATATTTCCTTCTTTTCACTAAAATTCAAATAACTTCTGTATCTTCTTCTTAGAAACCAGGAATTTGCAAGTAGACGTATTAGCAAGTATTACTATTTTTGTGCTAAGCTACATCTCAAAAGTTACCAGAACTTGCAAAAATCTATACTGAGGTATATGGGCCCATGTAAAACAGATCCATAATTTGACTCTTCCTTTTTCCTGGATAACAATTTTTTTTTTTTTCTGCATGAAAAACAAACAAAAGCTTGTTCTATGTTAAAACTTCCCTGGTTATGGGGAAGAGCTTGATTTAACAAACTCTTCTGCACTTTCTAAAGGTAGGCATGCATTTTGCTGTGAAATTTGACAGTTAATTCATTTCAAATGATGCCTTTTTTCCACCCCCTTAATAATTTGTTCTGTGCTCACAAAAAACAGAAATGGCCTTCAGCACTGTCATCTGACAGGTTGGGAGCAAGTATCATTGAAGACTCAGCAGCTGAGACTGGGAAAAAAGGGTAGGCAGCAAACCAATAAAAGAGTCAAATGTATTTGTAACTTCAAATGAATATGACATTCCTATTAGGATGCTGCTCATCAAGATAAATTAAAGCCATAGTATGTACTGTTGATATTCTAAAGAGTATAACATAGTTATACCCTCTGAAAGAATAAAAGGCAGATTCAGGACTTGATATCTTTGCTGAACTAGTTCATTTTGATACCAAAAAGGTCTTTAGCTGCCATAAGCGGAACTTAGTGGAGCTGACGTAACTCTCACCAACTGCTTTTTGCCTTTTAAACCTTAGCAGTACTCATGTAGGTGGTCAATCCAGTTAGAATCAGTATGCAACAGATCTGAAGAAAAATCTTTTATCTTCTCACAAAGTCTTGCATCTACCCACAGACAATACAATCAGAGCCGGCAGTGGTACTGCACTGGGCAATGAATGAAGCTGTCATAGCTGCTGCAAAAGACTTTTAGTTGTGCTCGAGGCATTTCTAGATGCCTCAGAGCTGTTTTCTGGATGTAAGTGAGGAAGGGGGCAGATGGTTGCTGGGAGAGGAAGGAAAAAAACGTAAGAGTAGCTCAGAAAAAAAATAATAAGCAAATGTTAGGGAAAAACAAGGAAATTAGTGATTTAAAATACAAACCTCTGTTGTTTAGGTATTTAAAACTCTAAAGAGAAGAACTTGAACTTAATTTGGATGAAAATGACATAGTATCTAGACATGTTGCAGTGGTACAACCACAAATGGAACTGCAAGTGAAGGCTTTCAGTGTCAGCAGTTAAGAAGCAGTCGTGTTTCAGTGCATCAATGGCCAACAGCCATCACAGGTGATTGGAGAGAGGTCCAAAGATTTTGGAGGATGTTTACATATTAAGATAAACTAAGTTAGACACAGACAAAACACTTTTCACCTTAAGTAAAACCAATATGGGTGAACATAATCTACAAAATCCAGGTTCTTTGACAGTATTTCTTGACACAGGCACGGTAATTAAAGAATCCTAATCTTCCTTTTGGCAGCTGCCATTAGTAAAGTACTAAACCACAGCAAGGCTTGTTTTGGTAGCAGTGGGGTATCGATAACTGGCTTTTGTTTGCTTGGTTGTTGTTTCAGACATACTGAAAATACAGTTCAAAAACTGTTCTATGAATGTTGATGCTGTAGAGATTTTTATTACTAAATCTCAGAAAGATCAAATAAATCTTGGCTGTTCAATATTTTCAATAAATAACACTTTGCAATTGCCTCAGATTTAAAACTTCCCCAGCGGATACTGGATGTCAAATTTTCTTGTTGACAAAATAAGTAATAATAACTAAAAGAGAGAATTTGCTGAAGACAGAGGCAAGAAGTTCTTTGAAATGAGTTTTCTAGTCATGATTATTAAGAAACATTAGCTACTTAGTAATACTGCAAAAGATTACAGATGATGGTAAAAAATTAGAATATTAAAATATTTAGTGTATCTCTCTCCTAATAAATGTAAACCAGGAAAACTTTCAACTATACACAAATATTGTACTGACATAGAACAGGAATGTCAAAACCTCAGCTTCTTTATTTTTTTGCTTTTGAGAATATGAAACAATTTAGTTTTGTTACTAAAACAGTCCAAATAATGGGGCTTAAAATATTTTACTAGCATTATGTCTTGAACAATATTATAGTCACAAAAACATTATTGTTCCTTTACAGACGATGCCAGCAACTTTAAGCAACAGGATGACCACAGCAGAACCAGAAGAAGAATTTGGACCATCCGATTCTTTGACCTGTCAGCTAGACTTCTACCTTCTTTTAATGCATAGCTTGTAACCACTTTTGAAAGTACATCTATGCTTCAAGAGCTTAAGTGCTCCTTTTTTATGGTGTGGAACATTCCATATCACGGGAAGAAGTTTTTGTAGCTTTTATCCTATTTCTCCACCTGTCAACAACACATACAAACTATAGGGAAAATTACAGTCAAAGCCAGTGGTATCCATTATTAGCAATGCTCTTTCAGACAGTACCTGAACCAGGAAAACAATTTTAGCATCATCCTGATAATCAGTTTCAGACTTTCTCAGATTTTCTAGTATAAGTTTGTACTTCAAAAATGCTTCTCGTCGTTGAGCCTCATTATTAAGTTTGCAACACAAGTGACATCTGCCAGTGGTGCGGGAATTAGCAGGAACAGGAAACTCAGTAGATGGTAAGTAATTTTTGCAGCTATGACAGAAGTTAACATTTTTATAAAGATTTAAGGGATCTGGTGGAACCTAAAAGATTAAAAAAAAAAAAAAAAAAAGTTTATTTACCACAAAGTATCTTTGTATTACTTGTGTGTCACCCTAACTCTATCAGAATACATTTTACATAAATTCATACAAGTATTCTAATATGTAAAAGCCAATAATATTTATTTTAGAATAAACAATAGGGTGGAGTTGTTTTGTTTTGTTGTTGTTTTGTTTTGTTTTAATAGAAGACCAACATCCACTCTGTTTTCTCACTGTACTTGTTAAAATCAGTTATACGTATCAGTCAATTCATTTCTAAGATATATGAAGATCTTAGACATTATGCTTCAGTGGTCTTGCTAGTGCTTTTTATGCATGCAGATTGTCAGCCATTCTGGAAAGATGACAATGCAGAGAAAAGAGAAACTAATTCTTCTGTTCTTTATGTCAAAGATAAAGCCCTGAGATTATGAACATATTAATATTTTGGCATAAGAATATAAAATCATTTTTTTTAGGGAAAGATAATAAACTAAACTTGCTAATGACCTCTTCACCCTCATATTGCTTCATGGGTTCTGGAAAGAATTTAACCTAGTCTGTGCAGAGGGCCCAAGTCTGTAGTTTGAGTAGTCTGGTAGTCCAGCTACCTGTTATGGTCATCTGCCTTTTTTTCAAAGTACCCTGAAGACTTGGTCACCTTGACTATCTGTTGATGAACTGCCATCCTTTTTTATGGCCTACAGAAGGTCACAAGATTCAAATACAAATACAGATGCAATTCAGCCTTCAACTCAAGGTACAGTTAATGAAAAGCTACAGAAGCCAAAGACCTCCCATCTCCAGTCTTTACTATGACCCATCTAGGTAACCCTGTTCAAAAATATACTGTAAAGTAACTGCTGGTTGGTTCTAAATCCCACTAACATTTACTGACAGATTCTCTACTTCTGAGATACCATCAACCTCTGTAAGCAGAATCCTCTTCTGATTGATGCAGAACACATGTTGCTACCTAAAGCAGCAACATATGATAGTGGATCATATTTTTAACTGTAATCTCTAGTCAGAAAAGAATAACAATACACAACGTGAGAGGTGTCTACCATTATCTCCGCTTCCAGCTGTATTGAGTTCTCGTGAAGTAGTGACTGGTTGTACAACAGAAGCTCGTAACAGCTCTTGCTTAGGTGCAAGTTCATTAGACATCACTTTGACAATGGCAATGTTCTTCCTTTCTGTTCACATGGGATGCTGCCTCTTGTCCAGTGGAAAAAATATAATTGCTCTCTCTATTCGTTCCCATTTGCTATTACAATTTACTGTTACCATCCCATAAGAACTACCATTTACAATTCTCAGATTTTTTATTTCATACAGAATATTCCTGGGCACTCTCAGTGCTACCAGCCATTTGTCAGCTTCTTATACCCATGTCCATGCCCCATACTTCATATAACACTATATAAGCTTATTTGTGTAAAGCCTGTGTACTTGCTACATTTTATTTCTTGAGGAACTCCACCAGTAATTCTATAGCAAAATCTAAAATCAAAAAAGCTGTTATTGTTTTCCATTTCCCTTCTCCACCATCCTTAGTTTGATGGCCACTATGTCAGACTGCAAAACAGGAATACCTTAAGTATCCTAGCAACTTCAGGGTTAAACTGTGGAGTTTTAATATACTGAAGAAATAATGTACAAATTCTTTTCCTCAGTCCTTCTAAGTTGCATTCTTTCACTTCTCTCCACATAAGATCAACTTCCCTGTCAATTAATTCCACTATTTCCCGTGTTAACTTACATTCATGTTCCTGAAAGAAAACAAAGAAAAAGGAAACAAACTCCACAGCAAGGAAGAAGCAAACAAAGTAATTCTAATGCTGATATGAAAGCAAACTATAGATTCTTTGCCTATCATCATTCATACCTCTGCATATAAGGGAGACCTTCTGGCAGCCTTCCAGTACCTAAAGGGGGCCTACAAGAAAGCTGGAGAGGGACTTTTGACAAGGGCATGTAGTGATAGGACAAGGGGTAATGGCTTTAAACTGAAAGAGAGGATATTTAGATTAGACATTAGGAAGAAATTCTTCACTCTGAGGGTGGTGAGGCACCGGAACAGGTTGCCCAGAGAATCCACATCCATGGAAGAGTTCAAGGCCAGGTTGGATGGGGCTTTGAGCAACCTGGTCTAGTGGGAAGTGTCCCTGCCCACGGCAAGGGGGGTTGGAACTAGATGATCTTTAAGGTCCTTTTGAATCCAAACCATTCCATGATTCTATGTTCACACAAGAACGTACCCATATAAAGAACCCCTAGTATCTTAGCAAAACAACCTCCAAGAAAACTAACATAAAGAACTAAAAAACTGAGAATGCTTATACATCTTGCTTTAAGGGGCCTGTATATATACCAAAGGGGTGAGGAACTGTAAACACGGAGGCATTAAATAATGCTAAGCAGAAGCACAGAACACATGCAAAGTTTTCAGTCTCCAAAAACCCCAAGAAATATCTCCCTAGGAAGCTTCCTTTGGCTATGTGATAGGAGGTGTAATGTATATACACAGTAGATGGCTAAAAAAACCCAAACCAAACCAAAAAAACAAAAAAAACCCACCAAAACGAAAAAGACCTTCAAACAAAAACACCACCACATAAAAGGCATGCAGGACTTCACGAGTATTCTTGGAAATTAGTCATTTCAATATTTCAAATGTCTAGCAGGAGATTCTCCAGAGAGAGCGCAGAGGTTCACTACAGCAATACTGACTTGCCCATTAAGACGGGCAGGAGTTCATAAACCAGCAATGCTCCCAATGTTATATTGACTTTAGATCAATCTATGGTACCACCAAAACAAACAGCCAGATGTTCATCTATTTTAATAAGACCAGGAAGTAGCATTCTGTTCTAGTTTGACATCAACAGTACCATCCTGAAAGTACCCTGAAACTCATTCTTTTTGTACATTAATGAATTAATAAACAAATACAAAAGACTAAAAGAAAGGCAGTCAGCTTCTTATTCACTGGGAATGCTGGCAGCAGCAGTGGGGGTGGGGAGCGAGGGGCAAAGGAGAAAAAAAAAAAAAAAAAAGAACAAAAAACAATCAATATTTTCCAGCCATAAAACCGGTAACCTAAACCAACAGAGAGCTAAGGTTCTAAACAGACAGTTCAAAGAGCTGAGAAAAAAAATAGTAATAGCCGCTTACATCTCTCCCATGGTCTTCATCACGTTATTAGAAATATTAAGCTAAACTTTGTACTAAAATTGTATTATGCATTAATATACAAAAATGTCTAAAACCATGGGGCTAAAACTCTAACAGAACTTGAAGAAAAATGTTCACATCAGGAAGTGAAATATGGATTTAGAGTGTATCTGGAATGTAAATTACATTCTCATGCCAGGTGGTACAGTAGGCTTTCTCTTGCTGCCAGTTGATCATCCTGGCACCTGTTTGACAGAAGAAGCATTGCTTATGTGTCAACATAATTAAGGCACTGTATCGTTGGGAAGTATAGCCTCAAGCTAAATGTAAATAGAAAAATAAAACATACCTTCACTGTATGTCTGAGTGTTAACAGTATGTCTCTTCTCTCATCTTTTGGGATGTCATTCATGCTAACGCTGCGGTAGATTTCAAATAGTTCTCTGGCACGGAGTGTGTACTGGGTATCCATTTCAGTGATTTTTCCATCATATGCTTTCCATCTCTTAGGTTGTGCACACTTCAGAAACAATTTGTATAACTCTGAGCTATTGCAATCAGATCATCAGCTGAACAAGTGCATTATGTTACATGAAGTTTCACCAGACTAAATAGGGACTTAACATTAATGCTTGACTAATACAAAAGGCTAATTCTGTGGCTGGTATTTATACAGTATCATTTCCATCAGAGCAAGTATTCAATTGCACACTTTGTTTAGTTGCAGGTCATGAAAGCTTTGACTTACAGTATATTAAAACTAAATAATATTCTCCTACTGGGATATGCTCTACTTCTATAAAGCGAATTTACTGACAGTAGTGTTAAAATACATTTGCTCTGTATTTCATCTTGCAGTCATAAATCCCTCTAAACTATCAGTAAAAGTCAATGGGACTGTTGACTGTGTAAAGATGGTAAATTTAAGGCCTCAGAGTCTACCGCAGTACAAAATATCTCCAGGGAACTGTCTATTTATGCTAGGATAGAAGGCATAGACTTTGTTAAAGCTGACTAAGGCAAAGGATGAGTTTACGGCTTATCGGATACTTCAGCTACCTTCTTGTTTGCTAACTTAACTGCCATATGCCTACTACTTGAATTGTATCTTCGCCCATCTTTAACTTCTACAGACAGTGAGAAGGTACGTGATGTCACCTGCCCCACTCAGTTTGAAAAGTCCAAGCATCCTTCTTTTTTGGGAGGACTGGTTTTGGTTGCAAACCACACTGTTACATAGGGGGCTAGTTCACTGTGGAGGTAGGTATCTAAATGCAATCAAGACGGTATTCAAAACCTTCTCCCCATCATCACCTAACTCCACTCCCTTTCTTCAATCACAAATAATTGGGACAAACATTTGGATCCTCATTCTGTGTATTAATTATTCTCTTCCACTGTATTTGGAACTTGAGTGTTCGCAAACACTTGAGAGCTGCTCTCTGCAATCTCAGCATGAGCTAGCTACAGCAACACTTCATGCAGCATTCGCATGCTGAGTAGCTTTCTGGATACGACCCCAGCGTTGACGTAATCATTATTTTCACCAAATATGCAGGCTTGCTACGGTGATAAGTCATAAAACTACCGAGAATATTAGATAGGTAGAACAGATATGATTAGTCATCGCCACCATCAAAATAGAGCTTTCCTCACTTTTAAATAAATAAAGTTAGGTAAGCAAAAGAAAGACAAAACTATTGAAAAAAGAATTCAACACTGAATAACTGACATTTAATAACATTAACACTGGGGATGGAACTCTAATTAAAGGAGGTATTGTTGATCAGAGTTCACAATTCAGAGCCAAAATTGATTAAGAAATGCAATAGCAAAACCAGACATTAGTAAAAACCAAAACTCTTAATTCCTTAGTGAAATCTTTGAACTCCTGCAAAACTAGAAAGAGGCAGTTTTCTCTCTATTGTAAAAAGGGAGCATTCTACTGTCACTTCATGAGTTTGTTTCATTACCTTTGTACAGTACTAGAAATTCTAAAAAAACCCAAACAAAAAAACAAAAAAAACCCACTACCAACTTAGAAGCTGTATCATGCTGCTACTCCTTTGTATGGTAGACTGGCAAAAAGCACCATTTTCCACAGTTAATTCAGTACCTGCATTTGATCCTCTTCAATTAAATCACTTACTGTAAGATCATTTGCTTATGCTAGGCAGAGTTTAACCTAGGAAGTGGTTATTAAAACTAGGGTCTTCTGATAAATTTGCACAACCCATGTATGAGCTAGCAGTCTTCGTATTCCACTTTGCAAGTGACCTTTAACATAAACCAACTATATTATGATAACATCTTAATTATTCAAAGCAAGATATCATACCTGTAACTTCAGTAATTTTTCTTACGACCTCATCATAAGTGGATATTATATAAAATAAAATATTTTTAAAAGAAAAATTATACAGATTTCACTGGGGGAAAAAAAACAACAACCAACCAACCAACCAACAAAAATCTTCAATAAAAAGATTTCCAGTATTTCAGAAAGAATCACAAGCTCTCTGATTTCAAGACTATTTTCATGTATTCAAGATTGATGTGAGAAAGCTAAAACTTTCAGATTTTTGCCAGCATTTTCTTGCCTCTTAGTTTACTGGCAGTGCTGTGGAATTTACAATAATCCTGTTATCTGTAATAGTATCAGCCAATGCATGAAAGCAGAAAGAAAAAAAAATGCAGAAATAGCAGAAAGCATGAAACGTATAAACTGAGCAATAGTTAGTAATTACATCAATTCCTTTAAGAAAATATGATTGCTGTATAAAAGCTTAATCAAATACTTCCTCCTCAAAATATAAATGCCGAAGAAGAATGATCTCAGCATTAAAAAGAACCCCCTAGAATGTAGCGCACACACCCAGGAGCGACTGGTGTAAAAGCACGCAGGCATGAGGAGGTACTTGCTTAAAGCAGGAAAGAGGGAATGAAAGTTTCCATGAAGAGCGAGTTTCATATCACATTGGCTATTGCAGCAAAGTGAAATGCTTGTAGTCATCAGATGTGAAAAGTGGTTCAACCTTAACTGGCAAGTGTCCAGATCAACATTATCAGCTCAAAGTTCAAGAAATAACTAAATAAGGCAGCTATAATCTAGTGCTCCAACGACAAATTTCATACTACAGTTTAAAGTGTTTAAATTGCACTGTTACAGTCATAACAAACCATCCATTTAATTTTGAGACTTCCTTTTTTTTTTTTTTTTGCTTATTTTATTTTTTAAGAAATGCAGAAATTGTTATTTTCTTTACCTCTGAGTTAGGTTGCTATCTATGTCAACAGTTTAGAACAACACTCAAAACCCTACAGCTGACATGATAAAAAACCATGAAACATTGCACAAGTTCAGAAGCTCAGTAGATTTTCAAATTAAAAAAAAAAAAGGTCTCCTTACTGAAAAATATCGTTTATAAATTAAAAATACGAATAAATAAATTAGTAGTAAGTGCTTCAGAAACATGTCCATTGTTTGGAAAGAAAGAGCATCTCTTGTCTCTCCTGAGTCTCCAAACATCAACTATCACTAAGAATTCTGGTACTGAAGACATTTTGCTGCTGATTCCTAGATGCAAGAAAACACCATGACTCGTGAGAATATATACTGGAAATAATCCATATAGGGTAGGACACTGGAAAGCAGTCCTTAAAGGAAAAATAAAGATAGAGACTCAGTTAAGAGAGAAATATATTTGCTTTAGACTGTTCCAGGCTTCTTTTTCTGAGAAGAAAACAAAATAAGATTATAAATAGTAGAAGCAAACATTTAACACAGAAATGGATCAAGGTTTTGGTATTACTTCTAAATATTTAGTTTTCTGGTTTTTTGCACTCTTGAAAGAAGTAACAGAGAATACAATCACATCATGGTAATAAACTTGGTAACAGTTCCACCAACGTTTCAAGTAAGTGATTTGTTCATAATGGAGAAAAGTAATAGATTTTATCAAATCACTTTTTACAGACCAGTTCCTATACATTAGTAATAAAAAGAATGGAAAAAAAAGTCTCTTTTAGGTAAAACTGACATTTTTACCTTTGACTACGAGTCAAAATTTAAAAAAAAAAAAAAAGTAGTAAAAGACTATTTTTGTTGCAGTACTTCTTTTCACAATTATTTCACATACTATGAAAACAGCCAGATTTTTTTTTTCTTTTTTCTTTTTTTTTTCTCTGAGGGGGATGGATTGCTAGAATGCTTACCTAAAAATGACTTTTTCTGTATTTTATATTAAGGTGCCATTGAATCTAATGCCATTCTCAATAATCTTCATGTATGAATGAGTTCTCTTCTTTGCTTTATAGATGGAGAACACTTGTGTTAAATTTCATCCCCAGGG
Source organism: Podiceps cristatus (assembly GCA_000699545.1). Taxonomy (NCBI): domain Eukaryota; kingdom Metazoa; phylum Chordata; class Aves; order Podicipediformes; family Podicipedidae; genus Podiceps; species Podiceps cristatus. The sequence goes on along the minus strand of JMFS01065995.1, from coordinate 10,655 downwards.
TTACAGAAGAACAAAATCTCAAGTTAAAGTTCTAACAAAACTGAAACTAGTGAACTAAAAACTGAGTTTAATACAATATAAGATTCAGTCACAGCTCTTCTGGGTTTCTATCCTGTACATGAAAACAGAATAAATGCTTTAAAGACAGACATATGATGACCAAAGGCCTGTACTCAATGAGGAAATAAATGACAAGTGTAGTTGCTGAAGAAGATTTCTGAGGAAAGGAAAAAACAAACAAAACCAAACCAAACAAACAAAAACCACAAAACAACCAAACAAAAACCAATCCATTCTGCGGGGTTAAAGCTTAATTTTACAAATACTTGCTTAAATGTTCACATTTAAGTTTAAATGTAATAGCAAAATTTTCACTATAGAGAGCAACAAACAGAACATACCAGAGAGAAAATCATTTAGTCATTAGTTTTGATTAGTGAAACTAAGTATTTTTGAAAGAGAAGCTAATAGGCAGATTTTTAAAGTTTCAAAAACAGATTAGGAAAGAGCATAGTTTGGTGCATGAATTCCTGCATCACTGTAATGCACACAATACAAAATATAGAACCGTATGCAATATTGCGATGCTTTATAACCTCAAATTAACCATTCTGAATTGTTAGAATTTGAGCCTTCAATGCTCTTAACAGTGCCATCAGAACTGTGTTCTTCACGCAGAATAGTTACATAGTACAAAATTCACCCACTCAATGCTATTTTTTCATATTATATATACACAACTACCCGTGACTATGGTAAATCTCAAGTGACAGTCCTAATGATGTGCTGTTAGTCCTTCCATCAGTCACAAAGCTAAAAAATTCTCAGCTTGGAAAAAGAAATTTACTGAATTGTATCGACATGAACAACTAGGTAGTCTGGATATCTATAACATTAGCATTCACATGGTATAACTGTTAAAGCTAGAAAAGTTAATTTTGGCAGGTAGTTTGCAGATGTCTTTTCTGTTGCTGTACTTTGATATTCTTTATGTTCAGCCTAAAATTACATCACTAACCTTATCCAGAAAGTGCAGTATTGCTTTTTGTTGATTCACCTCATCTGCGTTTAGTTTGTGTCTCCCGATGGAAGCAATCAGCTGTGCCTCTTGTTCCAGAAGTCCACAAAACGCTGCCTTTCTTTCAGCTCCAGTCAGAGTTCTGTTAATCCGTTCAGTCTCCTCCTGCCTCCATACTACAGATATAAATATTTTGGGGTTTTTTTACAAGATGTTTTCCACTGAAATGTCTACTTTCATATTTAAGAAATAATTAGTTTTTCAATATTCATTAAAAGCCAGTTTCTATGTTAGGGAACTGATTGTTATGCATATTTTCAATACAGGCAAAATGGCCTAGAAATTCATGTAAATTATACAGATGTTCTGTGAAAGTATGCATGCGTACATCAATTCCAAACTGCCAATTCGTACTCCAAATTCAAAGATGGGTTAGGAGAAAAAGGAGCTCTATGTGAGAAAAAAAAATTTAGCTCCTGGGGCAATGTGTGATGAAATTATTTCTTCACAATTTTGCATCTAAAATAACTAAACGAACTGTTTACCTCCAAAAGGTATGAGCAATAGCAACTTTTTAAACAACTGCTCATCAAAGTCACAAGAAAAGATAGCATGGAGACCTTCTCAACAGATTAAGGACAGGATCTTACTGTGGTACCACTAGTACTCAGTGCTGAGAATATTACTGCATCTCCCTGCATAAATGAGTAAAATCTAAAGAAGCCTGAAGTCCACCAAAACTGAGATAAAACTTGACTGACAGTCACGTTTAGCACACCAGGTCTTACACAGAATATTTCAGCGGTGTCACCTTTTGACACCTAAGGCAGATGGATGTGCACTAATAATTACGGTCATTGCTTTACTCTCCTTTTCCTCTTCTACAACAGAACCCCTCAAGGGGAAGGAAGCAGCATGCAAACCACAGGATGGTAACGACAGCAGCACATGAATCAGCACGTGGTGTATCAGAACCTGGCCTTCTGACTCTTCTGGTCACATCACCGAACCACAGGTACCTGCTGCACTTATAAGATAGACTACTTAATGACAGAAACAGATGACTTAATGACAGATGTATGCATGTGTGTCTATCATTGTTTATTTTGTAATACCCATGCCTCAACTATAACTGCTGATACACAGATTACATGCCTTTCCAGGAATCTGTTAGTAAAATCAAATTATGTTTACTGGAGTCTTTTGCTTTACAGACACTGTGACAATTCTTGGCTTCTCTGAAGAGCCTATTCCATTTCAAATACCTCTGGAGTTTTGTAGGGAATTTTGTAAGATCCAAAACTTCAACATTCCTAAATAATATCTCAAGGTGTTATTGTTCCAGAACGGTTATGCAAAAGCAAAACCCAGTGTAAAAGAGGACAATCCAATACGTGATTCACACTTAGTGAAAAAGCCTAGAACATCCTGTATCAGGTAAGATTAGAGGCAGGAGGAGGGAAAGGAGGAAGGTTTATTTTCTGCCTGTGGCTTCCTTATCTACAACACCTTATGTTTTCCATTTCAAAATATTTGAATTCATTTCCTTAAGGCTCTCCAAGCCTTGGTATTAATGTGACAGCTGTCTGACAAGTTCTGAGTAGCCAAAGATACATTTTTAAATAAAGCCATTTCAGCAAACAAAAGCACTGCATAGAATTAATTTACATGAAGCTTTATATGCCTGAAGGGGGCAGCAACTTCAAAGGCAGAGCTACTAAATAGAGTAAACAATTTTGTACTTACAGAAATTAAGAAGCAGTCAGTTATCATCAATACTCACCTCCTGATTCACCATATACAATCAAACAAGTTAAAAAACATTCCCCTTAGATCTGTTCTACGGGCAGAGACTTCAGTCATTACAATCTTTATTCCAGCTTTTATTAAACAATGTAGTTCATACTTTTCAAATAAATAATGAATGTCTCTATATGCAGACACACTGAATATACAGATACATCTCATTTGCACCATACAGTCAACAGGCAAGTTTTTGTACCAACAGGAATTGCTTGTACTGGCTGACCCTGTAATAGTATCCCTCTGTTGTGACCAGCAGCAATAACCTTCACAGATCTCTAGAGGACAATAGTCTCATTCTATTACTGTCACAATGATTTAGCTTGTGTAGACTGTTGACACCATAAGAATGTAAAAGTAGTACCAGATGCAGGTAGGGAAAAAAAAAAAAAAAACCAACAAACAACCAAAAAACACCACCTTCCTAGAACCACTAAGCTGTATTAAAATAAAGAGCATGACTGCAAGTCTCCATGTACAGAAGCAACTACCCAACAGCAGTAAACAAAAACAAAACAACTGATACCAGACTATTGTTTTTATCAAAATGTTAAAAAGACATTTCAAATACTGGACTTAGTTCTATTCCAGTTTTGCAGTGGCACATGCTTTTTCAGGTTGCCTAGATATTTAATTCCTGAACATGTATAGCTGAAAGTTTTATTTGTGAATCCAACAACATTAAATTAAGCAAAGGATACACTTATATAATCATAAATTTAAAATCTAAAAATATTAGGAATATCAGCACTCATTCACAACTTTAACTCAGCTTTGTTGTATTGCAAATAACTCTTCACACTTTAAAAAAAAAAAAAAAAAAAAGTGGATCATACATTTGGTAGCCATCAGCTAGGAAGCAGGTTTTTTTAAAGAAAATTTTGCAGGAAATTAGATACCAAATAGTAGCACTTGCCATAAGTGCAGAGGAAAAAAAATGATTATTTCAGTACCTGGGCTTTTGATTACCTAGTCAGACACACCTTTCAAAGGCCTTGATTCTTGTGAAGTTAAAAGCTAACTATCTATGAAGAAAAAAGGGAGGCAGGGGGAAACAACCCCTAACAAACCATAATTCTCATGACCATACTGTTCTCAAAATTCTAAACTTTAAGACCAGTAATATTTTTTACATTTGCCACAAACAGTAATATTTATGTCATCTATACGTTCAGACAAAGCGATTTGTCCAATGCCACAGAAAGTATGACAGTATTAAAAGATTAACGTATAACTTGGGAATTCTTGAATCATGATCCTAAGCTCTATAAGTAACACACACCACCAAATTCATGCTGAGTTTACCATGGAAGAAATAGCTGAGATGGTTTAAGGTAGGTCAGGTGGCTTTGCAACGAAGCTGGTAACCCATTAGGCCGGTTCTGCTATAGGGGCAACAATGTACAAACTGCCGATAACATATGAGTTGTTACAGGTCACAATGCAAGCATCATGCTTAAAAGGAGACATTTTAAAAAGAACTCTTGCAGTTTCATTATATGCTGGTACAAGTCCACTGCTTTCTATTTTTCCAAAAGGACATATTCTAGGTTTTTGTTAAATTTGCAATATTACTTTCCTGTAAGGTCTTGTGTCAATTATCTGCAGTATTCAACCTATTTTTCCAGGAAAGTTTAGAGGTGATTGCCTGTATTAGACACCATCTACTCCAACAGGCAAAGTCAGTCTTTCAGGATGCTCTGCGGGGCTCTGAACAAATTTTTAAAATTTTGACAACACATTTTTATGAAACATGGAATAAATTAAAGGAGTAAAAGCTTCAGTAGAAGATGACCAGGACAAAAGGAATAACCTCAGTCATATATTGCAAAATTCTGAGCAAAAATTTAATCTATTATTAAAAAAGTCTATATTAAATGACAAATGATGGATCTTAATACTAATTTCTTCATAGCATTATTTTCAGCATCTTAAATGTAGAGTAAAAAGATTAAAGTAACTCTGATCAAAAAAAAGAGTTCCTGTTATTCTAGCTGGCCTTAACATTAGAGATGTGAAAAACAATAATAAAACTGTCAAACAGCAGTATTCTACAAGCTGAATATTTCCTAAAAAGGTGTACTGGTTTTGGCTGGGATTGAGCTAATTTTCTTCACAGTAGCTTGTAAGGTGCTATGCTTTGGATGTTGATAACACGGGGATGTTTTAATTATTGCTGAACAGTGCTTACACAGTATCAAGGCCTTTTTTCTGCTTCTAGTAATATATGAAAGTCAAGTAATTATTAAAAATGAAGAAATTCCACTGTAAGTAAAAAAAAAAATCAAGGAATTATCTATAGAAATACATTTTAAAATGTAAGTTTGTTTTAAACAAACTGTACTACTTTGCTGATTTAAGAGTATCCCTTTAATGAAAAAAAACTTACATTCTAAAGCATGGTACAGTAGCTCAAAGTCTTCTTTTGTTTTAGGGTTCAGTCTTCGCTCATGCTCCCGTCTCAGTTTTTCATCTTTCTCTTTTTTTATCCGTAATTCTTCTTGAGCCTCCCATGCCAGCCTTAACTTCTTTTTTTCCTTCAGATTTTGTACTACGTTTACAGCATGCCAACGGCGGAAATATGTCTGTAACACTATTACCTGTATGTGATACAATACCAAAGAACTGTGAATTTAAAACAAAACAGCACAAATTTTGTTCTTAAATGTTATTTTTTCTAGCTACTTAAATATATTTTCTAAGATTTCTCTTGTACTCAAACTAATTTAAATGTTACAAACCCAGTCACATACTATTAGTCTAAACACTAGTAGGCTTACTTATTTAGGTAACTGCAGGAGTTTAACCAGTGAGTACAGTGGAGAAACTAGGTTCAAATAATCAAGTTAAAATATAACCTGCAACTACAAAAGCCATTTTTCTTTTTCAAATCTCCCCTTCAAAACTTCTTTTGCCATATATTCTTGTGCCATATATTCTTTTGCCACCTGCCCAGAGAGGTGGTGGAGGCCCCATCCCTGGAAACATTCAAGACCAGGTTGGATGGGGCTCTGAGCAACCTGATCTGGGCAATGGTGTCCCGGTTCACTGCAGAGGGGTTGGACTAGATGGGCTCTGGGGGTCTCTTCCAACCCAAAACATCCTATGAGTCTATGATATATTGTTTTTATTCTTTTCAGCTTGTAGACAAGAGGTCTTCCTCTTACTATTAATATACATACTGTTTAGATTGGGAATCTAGACACACATTTGCAAAATTTCATTTTGATTTCTAGATAAAAAAATCAACACATACAAACAAAATCAATTGCATTTTATTTGTAAACAAATAACGGAAGTGAAATTAACCAATGCTGTTAGGACAGAACTTAAAAAATCCACCTTCCAAAGCTGCAGCTATTAAAGACTAGGGAAACATCTATAGTATGCTAAGAGAGGAGAATGCACAAGCCTGAGCTTCTGCCAGCTGAATTAGCACTTGCTCCACAAGCAGTTTAGCCAGGTCAGTGCCATGAGCTAATAAGCACTGTTTGGCGTTGAAGGCTGTCAAGCACAAACCCGCATTAATACAGTTGCTAGAGATACCTTAACCTAACATCTCTCTTGAATATGTCTTCAGCTGGTATTTCAATATGGAATGACACTGCACTGTGCGAATCCATCAACTTGAACCAATGCCAAGCTGATATCTCTCTACTGTGCATCATGGATTACCTATAGATACATTACAGATTTCAGTAAGTGACACTAATGATCACTAATGATCACATACTGGTAGTCCTGAGGAAACAGTTACCTATTTGGGTTTCACTTCTACAAGACACTTTCCTGGTGTCAGATGATGGTGACCCAACGAGAAGTTCTTACAGAGAACTTCTACCCAGATTTCAAAGCATCTTGCCAACCATGTCAATACACTTACCAGACTTAGACACTTGGGGAATCAACTGTTTCTCAGTAGTAGGTAAAATGGTGATAGGACAAGGGGTAATGGTTCTAAGCTGAAACAGGGTAGGTTTAGATTAGATGTAAGGAAGAAATTCTTCACAATGAGCATGGTGAAGCACTGGAACGGGTTGCCCAGAGAGGTGGTGGAGGCCCCATCCCTGGAAACATTCAAGACCAGGTTGGACGGGGCTCTGAGCAACCCGATCTGGGTAATGGTGTCCCTGCTCACTGCAGGGGGGTTGGACTAGATGGGCTCTGGGGGTCCCTTCCAACCCAAAACATTCTATGATTCTATGATTCTCCATTTCATTAGATTCAGACAGCCTATTTTTAGCAATCAAATTAATACCTAGCACATTTACAAAGCAGTTCCCTACCTAACACAATGCTGAGCGTACTTAAGTTAGATGCGCAGTCACCGAATACGTGGTTTTCAAAAAACAATTTGGAATGCCTAAATGGCATCCTCTGAACAATGAATATACAGAATCTGTCGTTGGTGTCCCCTGCGTGAGGCAATTCAGTGCACCAGAAAACCCCACAGACCCATCGCGTGTGTTTGAACAGCCAGGTTCTACCTTAATGCCAAAGCGAGTAGCTTGAACACAATCCAAACCAGACCAGTTTGCCGCACGTAACCTACCAACCAACCAACCAACCCCAGAAAGCTCAAAACCCAAAACTTGAGTGCAGGTCTCCTAAACCCTGACCCAATACTCCATCCATTCAAGGCCATACATTAAGCATGTAGTTTAGGTCCTTCCAAAGAGATCATGAGAATGACATAAGGACAAGACTATTTTAATCCCTAATGCTCTATATAGAAGCTTGACTGTCACTGTAAGATGGAAACCAGTAAATTCAGAATTCTTAATATTAAAGAAAATGCGAGATCTCAAGAGTTGCTAAAAACACAGAGAAAACACGTTTCCCCCATATCTTAAAGATCACAAAATGTGAATATTAAGCAGACATTTTGCAGTTCATTTTTAAATTTACTCTTTGAACACTCTGAACATTCATTAAATATTCAGATCACTTTCATAATATTTGCTTTACAGATAGTTTCAAACAGGTAAGAACTTACTGCTTCAAGTCTACGTTTATGGTATTCTTCTGCTGTAAGATACTTTCCCGGACTTATTAGTTTGTCAGACATGTTTGACACATACAGGCCAATTTTAGTCATCTGTGTTGACATCGTATTTCTTGTTTGTTGCAGCTTATTTTTTTCAAAAACTGTCTGTGGAAAAAAAAAAATGCATGTCAGTTTATAACAAAATATGCAGAGATTTTTTTTCCTCGTTGCAATGAGTGGCAAAACTAGCCGTTTGTAACAAAAATCACAAGACTAATGATATTCATCCACTAAATACTTTCAATTGAACACTTATTTCTGATTTACTTCCTCATTCCTACTGGAAATAATTGTTTCAACATTCTATTCCATTTAACAAAAAACAACATTCTAAAGACACTACAAAGTTTTTTCCCTACAAAATAACTGAATTCCTTTGTTGGGTCGTTTTTTGGGTATCGTTTGTGATCCTGCGTTATGAAATTCCACTCCTGTTATCCTGTTCTTAAATCCACCCAGAAAGGGTTTATGGTAGGTAGGCCTTTCAATTTTTACAACTACATCTTGGAATGAATCAGCACCTGTTAAAATGGAAGTTCCAAGATAGAAATATTGTTTCATTTAGTAGCAGACTGAAATTACAGCATGATTATATGCATCAATACACGTGTAAAACCAGCATTTACCCGTTTGTACTCTGACAGTTATGACATCAGGCATGTGATAATCCTGTTGAACTGCTTTCCCAGGAAAATGTTCCTCATCAAGACATAACTTCTCAGACTGGACAGTTTCATCAGAGTTAGCCCTAGTCCTCCTAAGAGTTTCATTATCCTCAATCATGCTTCCTAAAAATAAAACCAAAATTAATTCCTGATAAGTTTCTTAAAATGAACAAATAAATAACTCTTTCAAGTTTACCCTGAGGTGATTTATTGAAACATGGCAACACAGAATAATCATAGATTTTTGAGCTGAAAAGACAGTCTACTTGAAAGCTGAAACAGCATTATCATACACTTTTTAAAGAGGTATCTAACATAATACTGTCACCACATAAAGTCATTCATATTACAATTTCTAAACACAGTAAGTAAACATATTTATTTGTAAATGCATAATTTTAACTCAAAGTTACCCATTTATGCAGAGAACTTAAATGAAAAATCTTGCCTAAACCTACTCCAATTTAGACCTGATCTAAGCATATGATGGCTGGATGACTGTTGTCCTTCACACAATACTTGATGTTGTGGTGTTTATTCAAAGACTATATTCTGAACCAGATCCACTTAACTCAAAGATCCAGAAATCACTTTGTTTTGATTCAGAGATAAGACTCTATCCGGCTTTGGTATGGTGCCCTTCCTAGGATGCCATGGGCAGGTACTCTGAGAGCATCTGGATGCAGCCCAGCCAAGAGGAAGGGGTCAGCAGGTTCGTAGTCCGAAGGGTCGCTCACTGCGCTCACCTGCTGTATGGGATGTGCTTCCTTCTGCTCTGAAGGCCTAAGAAAACGGGGCACTGAACTGGGAAGAAGAACTAACACAGGACACCCAGAACGCAGAGGAACAAGGGGAGGAAATGATGGATTGTTTCAGGGACTGCAGGAGAAAGGCATGGACAATGGAAAGGGGGCAGAGGGAAGTTACAGGGGAATCCAAGAGAGGTAAAACAGTAAGGTGATTGCTATCACCTTACCTAAACCGTTATCAGCCTTTGCACTCATGCAAATTATACACTGCTGTTTTGCAAATGTGTGTGCAAAACACGTACACATACTCACACACACTTTTCTGGGTATGAAGATCACTCTGTAAAATGCCATATTAGTCTATAAATTACTACTGCAAATTGAGATAAAGAGTACATTCCTTACCTTTTCAAGCATGTTTTATATGAGAGTTTAAAATGTCATTTCAAGACCCCAAACCAGCAAACATGAACAGAATAAGGGTGAAGGGGGGTGCAAGAAGCCATTAACGAAGTTCAAGAAAAAAAATAAATCTCTTTAAAGCCCAATGTTTTAATAACTTCTTTACCTGTTACTGTCCCATTTGCCATATTCTCTGATAACACTGATATTTGAGATGTTTGTTCTTCCATTTTTGGATTCCTTACTTCAGGTAAAGTAGAATAATTCCCATTGGTAACAGATGTGCTCTCAGACAGTGTGCTGAATGGGGCATCTGCCTCAAATACGTCTTGCTTGTTATTTCCGATCACTTCTTGCTTGTCCAGTCCTTCTCCAGGTCGTTCCCACTGTCCTGAACTTGGCTGCTCCTGTTCCTCCAACACCGACTGCTCCAGAGAAGACCGCTGCTGGCTGCCCGCCTCTGACCGCACGCTGCCCGTAGCTTCCGAAAGCGTGGGCTTCTCTGCCAGGTCCCCGATCCCGGCCTCTCCCACTGCTCTTCTTTGCGAGGATGCAGAGGGCTGCTCTGCACCCGACCTTTCCGTTGTATCAACTCCAAAGCAACTATCCGATGTATCTTCCATTTCCTAAATTATCAGTTGCATGTTTTTAACCTTTCTGCAAGAAAAATCACAGTGTCTATTTAAAATTGGATACTAGCGCATATCTACTGCCGAATGTATGGGTGACTAAGTATCTGGAAAAGCTTTTCCTGTATCTATTCTCAAACAGCCCATTTAGAATAGCACAAAGTCTTCGGTTCCACTCAAAAACATTTAACATCTTTTATTGGCCTTTAACAGTAACACCTCGGCGCAGCGCTGCCGGCAGGCAGGCAGGCAGGCAGCCTGACTCTCATGCCGAGAGCCCGCAGAGGGAAGTACTTGACATCAAGTATTTACGGAGGGGTACGACCCACGGGCCTTCAAGGC
>JMFS01065994.1:0-17685 GCA_000699545.1 Podiceps cristatus | reverse complement strand
TTTGCCTCTCCCGGCGGCAGCGCCGCAGCCAGCGGTTCCGTTCCCAGGGCCTGGGTCGCGGTGCGGGGCTGAAGCGCTGCCTTCGGCTGCTTCTCTGCAGTTCGGTGCTCGGGGGGGACACGGGACGTGGCGGTGGGGTGTTGGGCACCGGCTGCTGTAACAAAGGGGTGTGAGGCTTCGGGGTATGAAACAGGGAAGGGAGAGAAAAATACGTTTCTCAACAACTTAAACGCTTCTGATTTGTATTTAGTACTGTGCTTGGACTATTAAGGGGGAAAAAAAGTGTTTTGTTTTATTTTTTTGTCGTGTTAATTCTCCTGACTGGGGAATGCTTTGTCTGAAGGCTTGGTGCTGGTTTACATGTTGGAAAATCCTCGCTGGACACGTACTGATTGTGTTGTTTACTCATTCAGTGGCTTTTTGCAACAAGAGTCATAACCTCATACTGCAGTAGTAGCCCTTTCTGGGGTTTTTGGTTTTATTTGTGGGGGTTTTTTTGTATGTTTTCGTCTCTCGTGTATATTGAGCTGTTTATATTTTTAAACTACATGTGAATTACATTCAAAAGATGCAGCCTGAAAGCTTTCCTTAACTTGATAGAGTGTTGTAAGCAAACAGGATGAAGGAACTGGATTGTAACAAATGATTTATGAGTTTATTTTAGGAAAAAAAAAAAAAAAAGGCATTAGCTTTCATCTGATTCCCTGATCCTGTTCTCTGTGGCCATGCAAGCGCTTCTGTTGCCATGAGGGAAGGTGCGTGGGGGAGCAGCAGATGATCTCGGAAGTGGTGGTGTAGGAGAGAGGCACAGGAGTGTCCCTTCGGTGACAGTGATGCTGGCTGTGTAGAAGTACAGTGTTGGCTGGAGTTCGAAGGGGAGCAGCCACAGTTAGGCAAGGCTGTGCAACTTTAAAACGGTGTTTCTATCTTCTGTTCCAGTGAAGAGCAAAGGACTAGTCATCTTGATCATCTTCTGCTTTCAAGCTCCTCCAGAACCACTTCCAGCAGAGGACAGCATGTTTCAGTTTGCTCTCCTGCTTTGATTTTCAAGATTATTTTTTTTTTTTTGTAGCTGAGCTTTGCTTGAGAAACTTAGTCATGTTTTTGTGCTTTACTGGGTCCAGCTGCTGACACCTTATTTGGAGACGATGTCCCTGTCTTGCTTTTCCCATTTCTTCCCAGCTGCACAAGGACTGCCTTTGCTTCCCCCAGCTCTTGGTCGCGCTTCTGCATTTGACAGGTGTTCTGCCCGAGACCAGATCAGTAGTCTGAATCTGTGTGGCCCCGGGGTTGAGGCAGCCGGGTATCTGCAGGGTGCTTGCCAGGCTCTGCAGGGCCACCCAGACCAACCTTACCTGGACTCAGCCAGGTCTGTTCGCCCCTCCTTTACCTGCTCAGCAAAGGGTGTCTCTGCAGCCAGGCACCACTGCCTTAGAGCATATGTGTGTGAGGGTGAAGTTGAAGTCACTGTGTAAGTAGGATCTCTGGATTTCTTTGGTTTTATTGTAATTAAGGACTCTCCCTCTTGATGCGGTTCAAGTGGGTCACCTTTCCTCTGTAATTTTGTTCCAATAACTTCTTTAAGGTTGTATTTTTCTTATTATTTCCATATGATGTAACAAAGCCTTCATGCTGGAAGTAATTTCTTAGTAATGGCTAATAAATTCTTGTAGTAACTGATCTAGAAGCTGGAAGCTCAGATGAGTCACCTGTGAATGAAGTATGAGGGGGAAAAGGGGAGGAAATTGACATTTGTTCTTTGATAAATTCACCATGTTTCAGGCATAAGGAAGGAATGTCTAACTGGTTCTCAAAGCAAATGAGCTACATTAAGTTTCTGATGGAGTTTTACCCTTCTTAGGCAATCTATTCTGATAGATTGCTGTTCTTAAAATTGAAAATACTTCTCCTAATTTCTCATCTGAATTTATTTGCTATAATTTAAGCATTTAAGAATTCTAAGATGCATTTTATACACCTTGTGAACTCTCTATTATACTCTTCTGCGGGAGCATGTCACGTGTTTTGGGGGCTTTCTCTTTGGTGTTTACACTTAATAAATCTTGTTCCTGCAGTCTCCTCTCTTCAGTGATTTTATTTATTTATTTTTCAATATGTCTGTGGGCTATTTTCACTGCATCTCTTGATGCTTTTTCCACTTGGTTTGCGTTTTTCTGGAACTGGATAGTGCTCCATCTGAGTCAGTAGAACAGACAGAGTCAAAATTATTTCATGCACTTTTCATATGATACCCACATTTCCTACATCTCAGTAGGATGACAGGTCTTTATATATTTTTATTTTTTGTAGTGATATGTGAGATTTATGTTCAGCATAAACTGCAGATTCTTTAACACTTTACCACTCAGCATATCTCTGGGCAGAACAGTATTTAACCTTGCCTTTTATGTTGTGTTATGCATCTGATTATTCTTACCTTTTTGCTCTGTCAAACTGCATATTACTTCAGGTCACTTTTGCACTTGCTTCGTAGAATCACAGAATGTTTTGGGTGGGAAGGGACCCCCAGAGCCCATCTAGCCCAACCCCCTGCAGGGAGCAGGGACACCATTACCCACATCAGGTTGCTCACAGCCCCGTCCAACCTGGGCTTGAATGTTTCCAGGGATGGGGCCTCCACCACCTCTCTGGGCAACCTGTTCCAGTGTTTCACCACCCTCATCATAAAGAATTTCCTCCTTATATCCAGCCTAAACCTACCCTGTTTCAGTTTAAAACCATCCCCCCTTGTCCTGTCACCGCTGTCCCTACTGAACAGATTTTCCCCCTCTTTCCTATAGGCCCCTTTAAGTACTGAAAGGCCGCAATCAGGTCTCCCCGCAGCCTTCTCTTCTCCAGGCTGAACCAGCCCAACTCTCTCAGCCTGTCCTCACAGCAGAGGGGCTCCAGCCCTTGGATCATTCCTTCAAGTGGCTTTGGATTCTGAGTCCCTCCATCAAAGTACTTGCAGCTGTCCCAGGTTATCATCTGTTAACTTAAAGAAATGGCATTTCTGTCCTGAATATCTTCCAATGTCTAATTTGTGGACAAGATGTCATCTGGGAGATCTTTGAAGTTGTTGCTTGTACCATAAGAAATGAAACTGAGGTGGAGCAAAATAATGGAGTTGCCTGCAGTAAATTCCTGCTAAATAGCCTCCCCACTCCCTGCCCCAAGTTACTTTTTGTAACAATAGGGAATGCCAAAAGATTAGAGCCATGTGAATGAGCTTGCTACCTGTTTTCTCTCTGGCTGAAATAATGATAACTTATCTCTGGGTATAGGTTTCTAGTCATCTCTCAGTACTTCAGTATGTACTGTATTTGTTTAGATTATATGGCTGTCAATTTAAGAGTGTCAAAAGTCCATTTAAACCAAAGCTATATTGCCCCTAGTTGCTCTTTCGCTACTTACGTGGTTACTGTGTTACTGGAAGAAATTATATTAGTTTGGTACCATTTGTTCTTAACAAATTATGTGTTGGATCTTATCTGCGTTGTTATCTGAAATATACAGGAGATAGTTGTTTGTCTGATTATTTATTTCAGCATCTTCCCAGGGACTGAGAGTAACCCTGACTGGTCCATGTTTCACGGTGTGCTTGGTTTCCTGCTCTTTAGAGACAGGTGCTTTTCCCCTTCTTCAGGCTACTGGAATTTAATGCAGAGATGATCTTTGATAACTGCCTTTGACAGTTTTCAAAGGGTAAATATTATGCCTACCAGATCTCAAAACCTTGTACACTGTTAATGCTGTAACCCCTGAATATAGTCCACAGGTTTATGGACTACAGTTCCATGGGTTTATGGGAGCTTATTAAGTTGTCTGCAGAAGCATATTGCCTTTATCACGCTTTCTGTTTGAAGTTTGCCGATAAATATGCACGGGAAATTCAGTCTTGACTTTGCTTGGCAGGTTTAGAGCAATTGCTCTAACATGTTTCTAGAACACGGTTCTAGCTTGTGTTCTTGCTTCTGTTCTGTGATATGATATACATTAGCTGGTTAATCCATCTTGGTGAATGAAGACTGATGCAAAAAACGGCCCACGTGCTTTCCTTTCCATTGGATTTCCATAGGGCTAACGCACTACTTTAACTGCTCTTTCTTTCACTGTTGGGGTTCTGAAGGAATATTTTCATGTTACCTTCAGTGTTGCCTCCCAGTAGTTTCTTTCCTAATGCTTTGACCTTTTGTATTTTAGCTCCTTGTGCTGCTCACTTTAAGTGACCTTCAGTGATTTGATCTGGTGCAAGATCTCTTGAATTTCAAATCATTAAAGAGCCTATACTTAGCTGAGATGACTTCTCAGCAAGCTTCAGGTCTTTCTCCTGGGTTTCAGATAGCTTGTGGTTTTACCATTAGTTCATTTTCTTAGTTTGTGGCTCTCTGTTTTGCTCTTTGAAGAACTGTGAGTTGCTTTCTTATGCCTTCTGTCAGCTGAGTTGTTTTCACTTTCAGGTTCTTAGCCAGTTCTTCCCCTTTGGTTAGAATGAAACTGGAAGAGCCTTGCTTTTATTGTATGAGTGGTTGGTTTGTTTGCTTGTATTTATTTATTTTTTTTTAACTTTTCACATCCTAGTTGTTCAGTTTTGGGCCTCTCACTCCAAGACAGACATTGAGGTGCTGGAGTGTGTCCAAAGAAGAATGACAAAGCTGGTGAAGGGTCTGGAGCACAAGTCCTGTGAGGAGCTGCTGAGGGAACTTGGTGTGCTTAGCTGGGAGTAAAAAGAATGCTGAGGGGAGACCTTATTGCTCTCTACAACTGCCTGAAAGGAGGGTGTAGCAAGGGGGGCTCTCTCTCTTCTCTCAAGTAACAAGTGATAGGGCAAGAGGAAATGGCCTCAAGTTTTGCCAGGGGAGGTTTAGGTTGGATATTAGGAAACATTTCTTCACCACAAGGGATGTCAGAGCAGCCCTGGAAGAGGCTGCCTGGGGAAGTGGTGGAGACACCATCCCTGGAGGTATTGAAAAGATGTGTAGATGTGGTGCTTAAGGACATGGTTTAGTGGTGGAGTTGGCAGCGTGAGGTTAATGTAATGTTTAGACTTGATCATAAAGATGTTTTCCAACCTAAATGATTCTATGATTCTATATAAACAAAGCTAATCTCAACGTATTTGTGACCTTGTTGGGCTATATGTGCCCTGTTTGTTCCTTTTTTTTTGATCGATGCCTGCAGTGAAGGTTCCTCTTGCTCTGCAGTCCTATGCTTTGGAGGTTTGGCTGTTCATTCTTCTCTTCTCCCCCACTTCATTACTTTAAATCTCTTTCATCTGGGGTAAATACTACGTGTTAGAGTACCTGTGTTGGCTTCCCATCTCTCTTTTACTGTGACCTTGATCCTGCCAGGAAATTCATTCTGGATCGTCGCACCAATGTATGCAGATAGCACTTCTCCTTCCTTGTCCTTTGCCTGTCTGTGTCAGTGTGCTTGGCCCTGTGTTAGAACAACTCTCAGTGCCTTTCGCCTAACACTGCACCTTTGCTGTGTTCGGTTCCGCTGTGGTCAGCGGGGCTCTGGAATGTGTTTGCGTCCGCTGGTGGCAGAGAGGGGGTCAGCATGCTGATAAGCACAGCGGGGCTGTGGTGGAGATAAGGGATAGGCAGATGAGTGCGAGAGGATGAAATTGGACATTGGGTCTCGACTGTAAACTTTCTTGAGGCTGGGCTTCCATTGCAGTTTATTCCAATGGAATCATGCCAAACTTGCAATTATGGCAATGTGTGTGGTGGTGTGTGATTTTTTTTTTTTTTTTTTGGGGGGGGCGGGGTGTATACTTCTTAGTATTTTGTTTTCCTTGGTTATTGCTTCTTGACCAATATTGCCAAAAGTGTAACACCATGTGTTTTTGGCATTAGAGTAATGTTAAGTAAGCCTTTTCCACTATAAATCTTCCCTGTCACTGGGAGGGAGGATGATAAATTAGCAGTTAAAAGTTGTTCTAGGATGGGACTTAGTATGGAAATGCTCAGTTCAAGAATAATGAATGTCTTTTAAAGTTTATTTTCTTAAGTATAACAGCGGTTCAAGGCATTCAGATATTTGGCTTTAAAGATGCTTTTGTGCAGGGGAAAGTGTGTCTAATTATGGAGTAATGCTTGATTAAAGTTCTGCAACGCATTAGTTTCTAAGGTGCACTGATGGCTTTGCCTTCTTTTAAAAGTTCACTCTCAGGAATTATATTCAAAGCCTTTGTGCATGCATGACAATTTTTGATTCTTCAGATGATTCCTAATGTCTTTTATGAGGGTACAGATGCTGGGTGCGTGCTTGCCAATGGAGTTGTAATCCACCTGGCTTCATTTGAGACCATGAATTATCTTTTATTCTGCTTTCTTGGGTTTCATGGCCTATGTTGAGTTTTAGGAGGCAGGTTAAGTGTATCCTGCTGATTTACTTAAAGAAGAAAGGAAATGCATCCACCAAAAATTGCATTAAAAGAATTTTAAGGTTGTTGTTGCAAACAGAACTGGGTAAAGAAGTTTACTGTTAGCTGTAAACTCAGACTGTATGGTCTCCAACAATCAGATGCAAAAGTTTTAGGTAAAAGTAGTTAATTTGGGCTGCTGTTTCAGCTTTGTTGTCCCACTGCCTGCTATAGGGAGGAGGAGGGAAACTGGTTGAGGACAAGAGGAAATGGCTTCAAGTTGTGGCAGGGGAGGTTTAGACTGGATATTAGGAAAAATTTCTTTACTGAGAGAGTGGTGAGGCATTGGAATGGGCTGCCCAGGGAGGTGGTGGAGTCACCCTCACTGGAGGTGTTTAAGGAACGTGTGGATGAGGCATTGTGGGACGTGGTTTAATGGGCAGGGTGGTGTTGGTTGATGGTTGGACTTGATGATCATACAGGTCCTTTCCAACCTTAGTGATTGTGTGATTCTGTGGTATGTAAAGCTCTTCACCATCAGTCCTGCTGTTGCAGCTACCTGTAACCCATCCTGGCTGTAGAGAGAGGAAACATGGATGTCTGCAGGCCAACAAAAGCAAAAAACCACTCTTTTCTCCCCAGTGTCACAGCAGCTGTTGTGCTGTCTCTGCGAAGTGTCTTTCCCATGCTTGACATCGCTGGGAGACAGGCACAGGTACCGGAGCAGCCTCCGCAGAAGCCTGGTAGGCTTTACTGCAGCTGTTGCCAGCGTAGTGGTTTTGAGTTTCTTTGTGTACCGCTGCAGTCTCAGATGGTAGTTAATGAATTTACTCTATTATAAGCTGTTCTGGTGTCTTTTTCCTGTCCACAAGAGACTTATGGAAAGGTGTCTAGGCTCCTTATTAAAATTTTCTTCCCCCCCCCTCATTTTCCCAAAGGAACATGTATTTATTATTTAATTTGTTAATAAGGCTTCAAAATGAAGACAGCATAACAACTCTTGCTATCTCTAGGCCTGGCTTTGTGTTGCTCAGGGGAGACATCAATTCACTGAGTTGTGTTGTGGGGATTCTGTAATCTGCCCTGCACCCTGTTACTGCTGTTCCAGGGATTCATTAGGGGGTAAGTGCATCCTCTGAGAACTCTAATTGTGGTGCTAGCGGCTGCTAAAATGAAGAAACAGAGGTTTCATTATTTGTGTGTTTATTTGAATGTTAGGAGCATTTTGAGTTTTGCGGCTTTCAGATTCTCCAGGAGTTGGAAGTAGGAACATCCCCTGTGAATTCAGGAGAGTGGGGTCTTATGCCAGTGCATAGGGCTGGAGTTGTTGGAAAAAAGTTTGGAATCTTCTTGTTTAAACTCCTTCCAAGTGAAAGGATTGCTTGGCTTCCTGCTGCATTCTTCTCTTCAGTGTGGTTCAAGAAAATGCCTTTCTTCTAAGATGGGGGGGAAGCCCTGGAGATTATGGAAAATAACATAAAACTTTATTTCAGCCAACTGAATTTCACTGAAGAAGTCTAACTAGAGGTGGGCAGTGAGGATCTGGCAGATGTGTAACTTTTAACTGGAGCATGTGGGAATTAGGTGCTTAAATACACATTTGAATTTTATTCAGCAAGTTTGTTTTTTTTTTTTTTTTTTTTTTTTCCTAAAGAAAGTATCTTAGATGCAAGATATACAAGGACAATGATACGGTATTTGGGGCAGTCATTTGTAATGTAGAGGTTAACTGAGATGTATGTGGTTTTTAGGCCACCAGATTTCTGTTCATGCAGAAGCTGAGGTGCAGGCTCATGAGTACAAATGGTACAAGTAGTGCTGGGTGAACCACAGAAATGCGAATAGGCAGCAGGCACAAGGAAAAGAGCCACCAGATTCAGGTACTTACTGGATCCGTGTAGGAGCTGGTCCAGTTTGCTAACCTGGCAGAAAATGAGAAGCCTTTTTGATAGGTTAATGTGGTAGTGTTTGTACAGGATTAGCAAGTTGAAGGGGCTTGTGAATGTTTAGACAGGCATCAGAGGTGGTACAAGGTCATCTGTAGGAATGTGCATCCACATAGAGTTGAAGAAAAGTCCTTTTTGTGGCAACATTATTTAGCTTGCACCATTTTGTGAAGCTGCGTTCTTAAAAAGCTGGCTTATCTGGGAGAGCAAGTGCTCTGTTTTGTCTTTAGGCTTGTTTTCTTGCTACTCTTGCCATATCATATCTCAGATTCCTGGGTGGTAGATCCTTACTTGCATGAAAAATGTAGGTAATCTTGGTGGACTAAAGCAGATTTGGATTACATATAGCTGAAAATTTTGACCAGGACAGGAAGTTTGCCTGCTTTGGGGAGATGAGTAATGAAAACTAGGTAATGTATTTCATTCCCAACGATTTATGTCTCTGAGAGAATTTTCTTCATTTTTTTCTGGGTGAGCTGGGAGACACATCGGGAAGGTTGTTATGTTTGTCAGATGTACCATGGGAAGTTAGGTTAACTGGTGCTTGTTTGAAGTAGTTGCACAATCATAGCCTATCTGCATCCTCAAAGGAAGAAGCAATTTTTTTTTTTTTTTTTTTTTTTAACTGGAATGTATTCCTTTCAGAAAGAAGGCTTTTCCCTGACTTGTTAGGGAATAAAAATCTAGGTCATCTTTCTTCTTTGTCTTTTTGGAGTTATTCCTGGTTTTATTAATTGGGATTAGATGCTCTTTGGATTCTGTTCCATCCCATTACTCTTTCAAAGTCTCTCCGAGTTAGTCATGGGAGGTGATTAAATCATTGCTGAAATACCCAAGACGTTATTTCCTTCTACCGACCAGTTTTGACAGTGAATATTTACTTTTAAGTTCGGTTCTGAATCATGGTCTTACTACTTCTGATGAAATTTTGTTAATCCTTCAGTTATATTAGTAGTTTGTTTTAAAACGGACATTAGAAACATTAGAAAATCTTTTATCTGCTGAGCTATCAATTGGCATATCTGCTTAGTAATACTTGTTGTTTTAGCAAAGCTTGCCGAGCTCTAATCTTCATGCCTCGTAAGTACTTTCTGGAAATGTAAGTTGTAGTTCTGCTCTCAGATGTAACCTTGGCAAAAGAAAAGTTTTTTTCTTATAACCTGGATCTCCAATCAGTAAATTGAAAAGTAAATTCTTTTTCCTTGGTTCTAAACATTCAGTCTGTCTAAATGTGCAGACCGGGACCCTAAAAATGGCCAGTGGGTTTGGGTGTCCAGCTTGACACTTGAGTAAATGCTTACCATGGTAAGGTTGAATATGGTCTATGTCCAGCATGGAGTGGTAAATCTCTTTGGTTAAAATAAATGCTTCTTAAAAAGAAGGCAAACACAATAACCTTTTAAATGATTTGATATTAGTGAGTTGGTTTTTTTTAATTGCATCTGCAGCATTATAATCCAAGCAAATAATTCTGGGGGTTTGTGATGAAGAAGGACATTTGACTTGCTTCTGTGTGGTTGCATTAGCTGCCAAATGCTAATAAGCAATATGCATAGGTTTAATATTTATGAAATTAAGCAAATACATTCCTGAGTCATTCCAAAAAGCATGTCTCGGTAATTGTGAATTCACAGCAGAGCAGATCTGAAGTGCCCTCTTAGAGTACTCAGAAGTTGCATTGGTGTGTGCGCTCTTTGTTTGGGGCATTGGTTGGTTGTTTTTTTCCCCCAGGACAACTGAAGGTGGAGTTTGAAGAAAAGCTAGGTCAGCATTTTGGAAATTGAATTGAGTACTCCAGTGTTCAGATATGGTTAGGAAATTAAGAAAGAAAAAAAAAAAATCTCCCCTGATAGTAACAGGGTACGGGACAGGCAAGGCGCTGAGCTTGCTTTGTGGACACTCAAGTTTCATGTTGCTGGTTCCCTCTTTGGTTTAATGATATGCAGGAAACAGTGGATGTTTATTCACAGAAAGGCCATTCTGGCTGTAATAAGTCATAAGTATTAGACCTAAGAGTCAACTGAATTTTGTAGTGACATCTACTTTTTTTTTTTCTTAATGTTTTGAGAGAATTGTATGAGAAAAGAGTTTAGCAACAGCTGCTGTTTTATATGACAGACTTTAATTGTTTAGACTTTAATTGTTGTAGCTAAGAACTTTTTTAATACTCTGAAAAAGATATTTTAAGTTGTTCTTCCTTCCTTCCTCACCTATGGGGGGAGAGACTGTATTAGGAAATTCTTAAGCGTTTTTTTGTGTGTGTTTTTTTTTTTTTTTTTTTTTTTTTTGTGGAATACATGTAAGTTCAGAGAAGTGAGAAGAAGATGCCTTTGCCACTAATGAACCATGAGCAAGTCATCTGGTCTGATAAATATTTTGGCTTCAAATTGGGAAACATGTAGATAACTTTTTTTTTTTTGCTGTTCCCATAGTCCTGCCTCAGTGTTTGGCACTGAAGTTAAATATATGTTTAATCACTTGCAGAATCTTGGGCTTATGTGAGCATCATAACTTCTGTAACATTATATAGGAAGATAAGTTGTTCTGCTGAGTATTAGGAAGTAGTGGGATGGGGCAGAGTGAGGAACAGTAGTGTGGTGGGGTTTTTTTAAGCAGAAATGTTGAGGTAAAAGTTCCCAAGCCCTAAGAGTGTACTGCTTCCCAGTTTAACACCAAGCAGTATGGCCAGGCTGTCAGTCTCTGCCAGGGTGGCAAAGGACTGATGTTCCTAGACAGCAAAAGGTAAGGGAGTGGTTCGACAAATGTTGACGCCTTCAGGTTGCTGAGCTAGAATGGGAATTGTGAGGTCTAATTGGGTAGGAAAGTTTGGCACTGGGGTTAGATGTATCGCAAGAGCTGCTGGCAAAGCCGGGGTGAAGAAGGAAGACCGCTGGTCCCAGGCAAGTACAGGCAGAAAAACATTTTAACATCTTTGTCATCCTTACTTGCAGTGTGTTGTGTCTTCTGTAACAAAACAATAAGAAAAGATATCTTCATGGGGATTAGGAGCTGAACAATCTGTAGGTGTAACTAATGACTAGATATTTAGTGTGAGTATATGAATAGCCTTATGTAAATAGAAGAGTTCAGATTCTTCTGGGAGTAGCTGTCAGCAGGCTTAAAAAGACTGAAAAAAATTGTCCTTACACACCCTGGATGGCGTCAGGAAGGACTGTCAGTGGCAGTTGTGTAGTTTGATAAGTCTGTGACTGATGTGCTGTGAACTGGAGATGGGAAGCTGCCTTTAAATCCCCAAGATCCCCTTGTTCCTGGAAAAAAAAGGTTATCTTTAGTTTTGGGATACGGCTGTGTTCTGTAAAGGGAGAGAGGAAGGTTAACAGGACTGAGGGCAGTGCCAAGATGATGTGATGTTGATTGGAACGTCGTTAGCTGAGCAGGCTTGGAGGAATTTAGGAGCGAAGAGCTACTTGTCTGTTGAGCTTAGTCTAGAATTACTGTTATTTGTTTGAACTTTGTTTCTGCTCTTGCAACAAAGCCTGACCTAAAATTTTACTAAACAAATCCTTAATTTCTAGTCTATCGTCTTGGTTTGGGGAGAAGGTAATACAGGACGGAACTGCAGACATGGCCAGAATTAGCTGTCTCCACGTGGGCAGTGTCCCAATGATGGATGAGTGGAGATTTGTTCCTCGGGGTGAGGTTAGGGAACTCAAATTGCATGGGGTCCGTGTGGGAGCCTTTGCTGCCAGCAGATTTTGGAAAGGAGCCTTCTCTTTTGCAAGCAACGTGTGACTGGGAAGCACCTTGTGGCTCTGGGGAAACTGAAATGCTGCAGTGAAGTCGAAAGGGGAGTTGGACTCCCAATCTTACTGTGTGGCAGTGCATGAAACAGCAAAGGTCGTGAAGCCTTTCTCCTTGGCTGTAGAAATGGGTATGACCACATGAGGACTTGAGAGGAGGAGTGATGACTGGGCTAGAGAAGGATTTAGGACTATCTGGGAAGCCTGAGGAAAAACTGGGGCTAAAAAGCCATAGAGGAAGATGGGAGGTTCTGGGAGGATGAATACTTGGGGAGCTGGTGGCTACGGGAAGATCGGAGGTAAGGACAGCGAGCATCTGTGTGTGTATTGTGCACGCGTGCGTGCTGGAAGGGCTGTAGGTGTCTGAATGGAAATCAGCTGAGCAAGGAATCTGTGCCTGAGCAAAAAGTCTTGGGCAGAGAAGAAGGAAGGATGCAGAAAGGGTTGGCACTTGGTATCTTGCTTTCCCTCACTGGGCTGGAACAGCACCTGGGGTTTGCGGGTTACTTTACAGAGCCCTGGGGTGGAGTTGACCAGGTTCCTGGAGCCCAGCGTTTCACAGGGACTTTGCTGCAGAAGTGCAGGCTGTGTGCCACTGCTCCCGTGCTCCCCATGAGCTGTGCCTTGAGAAGAGGAAATCCTGTATAGCACTAATGCTAATCGCTATCAAATCGGGCATGTGAAATTTGGGCAATTGTAGTGGCTTAATTTCCTTATCTGGTGATGTGGGGATAACACTACCTCATGGTGGTTTTGAGAAGGTCAGTTATTTAATGCTGACTATGCATGCCAAAGAAAACGGGAGGGGAATAAGAAAAGTAAACTTGTCAAAGCATGATTTGAACAGGACAGAATAAGCAAGGTCTGAGGATAAACCGCCATTATCTGCGTGCGTTGTAGTTGAGCGTTGCCTATCCAGGGGGCTGAAAGAGGTGGCAGTTCCAACAAGTTGGAAAGAGCAACCCTATGTCTCGCTTCCTGGCAGGCCATGTGATTAACTGTAAGGAAAACATGTAATGCCCAGGCCATATAGTGCGCAGGCTTGTTAGAGGAATAACATGATGTTAAGGCCTCTAGCCTGCTGCCTGGCTTGGTTGACATCAGGTAATGGATATTGTGGGGAGTAGATGGGGAGGAGCTGAGTAATGGCCTGATTGCACAAGCATTTTTTCCAAAGGAAACCAGTCTAACGTAATGTGGAGGTACAGTGAATTTATATCATAGTGCATGATTACAAGAGGGATCAGAATACTTGAATTCTCACCTTTGCGTTTTTGATTCTGCGTTTTTTCATGTAGCTTGGTTAGGGGTGTTGGAAATTTTAATTATCTGACTTGCCAATAATAATACTAGAAATCTAGTTGAATAGAGGACTTGTGTGTGTCTCTGCAGTAAAAATAAGGCTGTATTACTGCATGACTTTGATATAGTTTTACATTTCTACTTGCACAAAAAGTTAGATTTCATTTCCAATATTCTTGTTATGTCTTTTTAAGTGAATATTTTAAAAAGGTGACTGCCATTAAGTGAGTTCAGAACCCATACAGAGTCTGTGTTTTATGAGCTTGATCACTTGAACCTGATTTCAAGCTTTTTACCAATTCCCCTCTTCTTGAACATCGTTTCTATAATTGGCAAACATATACAAGACAAATGCTGATCCCAAAGTAATCATTCATTGAATATAATAGACCACAATCACTTTCTCTTACACCTAATTAGTCCAACATTCATTTTAAAACCCATATGCTTTTTAGGGATAGTAGAAAGGTGCAAAGTTGCCTGAAGGAGAATTGCCCCAACTTACTTCTTTCTACTCCGTGTCCTTCCTTCATGAGTGTAGAAGCAGCTATATCATTGAAAATTTAATGAAGCTTTCATCAACATAATGCAGTGCCTCTACATTCTCTGAAACGTATTCATATTTAATGAGTTTCTAATTCTAATGTCAGGTAACAGGAACAACTGAATATAACCATAAATCTAATTTGTTTGTGAAGTGTGTCCCATGTCATCTACAATTTGTAAAGCAGTCATTGATGACCAGTGTTGTAAAGCCCACGAAGAATTGTACATCTAAGCATCAAACAGCTGCTATTTAAATTGGCATTTGACTGCGTTTGGTATTTTGTTAAAAATGTTTTGTCTCAGACCTTCATTTTTAGTACTCCTTCCCCCCCTTATTCTCCTCAAAAACTTTCAATGTGGAACCCAAAAAAAAAAAAAAAAAAAAAATCAGCCTCAGGAAACAAAAGCAATGACCTTAAAGCAATGAGGTGGTTGCCTGAGTGTTGTATTTGAGTATTTGTTTCATGTTTGTTTGTTTTAATTCATGTTTGTTTGTTTTAATTAGCAAGCCTAAGGTTAGTTCCTTGGTTAAAAAGTACAATAGTGGGAAAATAATTTGGATGTGTGGGATAGCTTGTAATACTGAACAAAATATAGAATTGTTTATAATTGATTACAGAAGATGGATATAGTCTAGGAATAACTGTGAAAATACGCTACTGCACTCTGGACTCTCTCAAACTGAAGATTTCTGTGCAGCGTCAAATAATGTTGCACTTCTGGGCTTGGCTGGAAGAAGCAGTAAGGCTTGTTTTGCTCCTTCTTACTGAGAATGAGTTGTAATGCTGAAAAGATGGTATTGTTTACCAAATTTTATGCAGTAACAACACCTATAAGTACATAATTACATTTTCAATTAGAATAAGAAAACATTAACACTAAGACATTGCTTTGATCACGTGAAAGTACTTTATTGTTTTATCTGCATTATTTAATTTATGATTCTTTTAATGTTTCTCATAATCATAACTGACATTTATCCATTAATATTTAATTTGTCTTTTGTAGGTTAATTGCAGAAAAAGGCCATATACAATGTTTCTATATTCAGTGGCAACACATTAAATTTAATAACCAGAAGCATTCCCTGCTATGCATAGTATTGCCTTTGTAATAATACAAAAGGCAATGTAGAGAATGGTTATTTACTCCACCCCTTTTCTTGGCAGTATGCAATTTTCTATTTAATAAGTTTTTTAAAAAGAAATCTTAATATAATACCAAGAGAAAGCTACGCTTGCATGGCACATATTAGTATCCTGATTGCTTTTGACTGCTCTTAATTTCTTGCATTAATTTACTTGGAGCATTACACTAGCAGGGCTAATCAGGATGTCTCATATTCTTAATTTTCTCACATATTTATTTAATCCAACTTTTTATGCACATTTTAGCAGCCTCACAAATGGAACAAGACACTCTATGCTGAGCATATTATATGGATGTTCTTACTATTTCAGGTATGTGTAGCAGCCCCAGAATTTTATTCAGTCTTTAGCAAGACTTAACACTTGACCTTCATGGTCTCCTCTTGGACCAGACCAAGAGAAGTTGTTGGCCTGGCATCTTGGGAGGTGCAGCGCTGGAGCCGCATCGTCGGAGATGCCGGCGTGCGGCCCTCCCAGTGCCACCGAGACAGGCCTGCGGGGAGTCTCCGAGCGAGCGGTGGTGCGCAGCCACCTGGGATGGGGCAGGAGTGCTTCGCCTTTTGTCTCCTCCCTCAGCTCTGTTCTGCTGTGATTTTGAGCCCTTGCCCAGGGGAAGCTGTAGCAAATGCAGTGCAGCCTGCAGTCCTTGCCGCAGGCTGGGTTGTAATCCCTGGTCTTGATGGTTCCCCAGTCCCTAGTGCATGTCCCTGCAAGAACACCATGTCGGTACCTTCTGAATCCTGGCTTTCGGAGTCTCTTTCCTTACTAGAAAAGATGTGGTGTGGGCAGGTAAACCTGACGACATCTGAAGTAGGAAAGTGAATTCATTTGCTGTACCAGTGTGTTCTAGATATTTCATGCTGGACAATGTCAGATCTGTATTGGTGATAGACACTTCCACTGTGTACTGATCCTGTATTTACTGGATTTATGATGGCTAGTTAAAAATTACAAATTTCTAATTAAAATTCTTGTTTCCTAGCCATTTGGGATGCAGAGCAGTACAACAGCGGAACCGATGAAAGAACTGTGTTAACAAGACTGTTTCAAAAGACTATCTTGGTTCATCAGGTGCTTGAATGCCAGCGTAACCTCACTCATGCAAGTAGCCCATAGAAACAGACTCCTCATGTGATGATTATTTTTAGGATCAAAACTATACTATTTATTTTCACTTCTAAAAATGTACATCGTTTTTCTGACAGTCGTTTTTCTGTCAAATAGTTTACTTATCACAGACAAACAGTTTATTTAAGATAAGTTGATAGCAGTAGATTTGGAGTCTGTCCTAATGCAGGCACTTTTCATATTTGGCTTGGACTATTTACAGTAGAAGCTGAAGGTGGTTGAGATGGAGAGAGAGGTACATGGTGGTGGTGTGGTTATTTTTTTTTGGGGGGGGGGATATATATGGCGTTATTTTTTTTTGGGGGGGGGGATATATATGTGTTTTTTTTTTGTTTTTCTTTAAATATTACCCGCTCAAAGGTCTTAAATCGCTGTCCCTCATCATCTCCTGAGTGACATCAGATCTTTTACTTGCCAGTCTTAAACATTGACAGCTTTTGACCAGCGTTTGTAATAAATATAACAGTCAACTTCTTTTTATGATAACAATGTTTTTTGTGCAAGTTTGGAGGGACTACTTCAATAAAACTCTTTACTTTTCCTCTTTTCTGCAGATTTTTTTTTCAAGTTCTGTAAAGAGAACTGTAGTATTTTTAACTGGAGTCTCTTGAGATATGTATAAATTGCACATGAAAGCTACATTCCGAGCTTTGTTTTGGAGTATAGCACCCAGAAATTACAAAAATGCCAAAAAAGGATTCCTTGTTCACTCTTAGCTTGGTTCCTCTGTATACATGGTAGCATACTATTACTGACGTAGAATGCTTCATCTTGTATAACCTGTTTTGCACCATATTCAGAGTGTGTTTTCATCAGTTATTTTCTGGACATTATCAAGCGTATGTAGCGAATAAGAGGGTCATTGATTTCTTCCTTTTCTGTAGTGCTCAGTGTCTCTGGATATAAAACCTTTTATGCCTATACGTTTCTCCTGTGATATAAAAGCATTGCTACCTCTATCTTACTGATGAGAAATCACCATCATGATTTTGCAGGGATCTCTAAATTTTGAAGTGTGCCCTGAGGGGAATGTTAGAACTTCCTTCCCATCTACCCTTCATCTTGAAACACACAATTTTCCACAGCAAACTAAAATAGGCTTTTGAGAGTCTTGTAATCAAAAGTGTTAAATTTGGACTGTGCCACTCCTATGAATAGCTGTCAGGCACTGAAGAAAAAAGGTATTTGTGTTAGCTAATTATTTCAGCTTTGTTCTGTGGTATGGTGTTGGAGTTTTTGTAAGGTTTTATTTTGTATTACAACATTGAGCACATAGATGACTGGTGACCTGTGCAGCCTAGTGTTTTGGGCAGGTAATCCGCTGGATTGTCTCAGTGCTACCAAGCAAGATTAAAACTGAAGTTTTGGTTCTGGGGAAAAGGAAACCGGGTATAAAAAGAAATAGTGGAATCTCAAAAGGAGTGCGGTTATTAGGGGTATGGGGTTTTTTTGCTTTGTGTCCCGTCCCCCCCCGTCCCCCCCGT
>KL271262.1:2061-17574 GCA_000699545.1 Podiceps cristatus | reverse complement strand
TTTCCCTCAGCTGCAACACTTACACAGGTTTTGTCCTCTCCACAGCTGCTTATTTTCACAAGAATTGTAAAAAATAATTTTATCTGAGCCTGTTGCTCCTCTGGCAGAACTGAGTGGAACTGGTCAGTGCACTGGGAAGGTACTGGGACAGATACAGACAAACACACATGATGGTGATGAGAGCTCCCTCTGCGTCGTTTCCATGGGAAACCAGAATAAAATGAATTTTGAGCAATTCCTTTTGGAATTGTGGATTTATTATTATTAAATAATAAACCCAATTAGCAGAACTCATTAATTTATACCGTTTCATTTATTTGACTGAGGATTCTTGACCCCCATGTGTACCCACCATCAGGCTCCAGATATCCTCTGCAATCCCCCTTCTTGATTTATTAACACAAGCACTATAACTTCATGCAAAATGTTTCCACATTGAGTTCCCCGATGCTTCTCTAACTGCATTATTACTGGTCAGCACAGAAGCGATCACATCCTTAGCTGGCAGAAATGCATTTGTTTCAGTGGTGTTATTTTGACTCTGACATGTGCCGCAACAAGAACATAACAAAGTTATCACTAAGCTTGTATAAAGCACCTTCCCAAAAAGACTGCAGTGTGCTGCAGAGAAAAGATGAGTTAGTGAAAACTGAGGCATGTGGGGATCTGTCCTTATATTTGCGGGTTTATATTTTCCTTGGCACTTGGTGGTCACATCTTAAAAGGCATTTGAGTGTCTGACTCCAACTGATATTTCCTAAACAACTGTAAAAATCCGTACTAAGATTTGCAGTACTGCCATGAGAGTAAATCATGCAGCATAAAACTGTCAACAATAAAGCTCATATGTCACCATCTTCTGTAGCCTGAAAATGTCAGAAACACAGGCAAAGCGAACAGTGAATTAATAGAAGCTACATCTTTTCAAAGGAGCATCTACTTGAATAATAATAGAGTTATGCAGAGATGTCTCAAAAAACTTAGAATCTTAGACGACTTCCTTATCTAGCTACTAATGACTGTTCTATTTGTTTTCTCCAAGTATGGGATTAAAGTTCAGATGTCAAATCTTACATTTGAAAAGTTAACCAAGAAAGATGAGTGCCCAGCTGACATCAAAAGGAATGAATAACCAGGCTCCTGGGGCGTTTTTCAATTTCTACAGGACCAGTTCCTACATGAGTGGAGCTACATTGATACCAACTATGGATCCAGCACATAGTCCACCTGCTTTCCAAAGAAAGAGAGTATGAAGGAGGGCAGGGGGGAGTGTATATGTGCGCATGTCTGTTCGTAGCACAGTGTTAAGATCTTGACTATGAAGGTAAATATCAGCAGACAACCCTAAAAGGAAAATATTCCACTACAAGAATATTACAACGGGAATGAGAACGGTAAGAACTTCTGCCAAGGGACTACCAAAAAGAACTATTCCCCAAGAAAATAAAGATATCTCCAAGAAAAATAAAGATAAATGCTTTTTCGTTTCGAGTGGATGCTTTTAATCCACTCCAAAATCCTTGTACTATTGGGGCTGCTGAGTGACTGAACAGGAGGAGGCATTACAATATTGACATAGGGACTGATTCAATGTCCCCACTCAAACCAGCCTCTGCAGCTGGGAGTTACTTGAACAATCATGAAATTACATGCAAAGTAAGAGAAATGGGGGCATGGTGACACACTGCATTTCTCAAGAGTGCTCAGTGCCATGCAAAGAAGCAGCCCTACTTGCCCCTTCTGCCTTCCCGTGTTTTATTGCATGGATTTGTCTGGTCCCTTGCACGGGCTCTGACTCTCAATCACCCATCAGAAAGCTGACTTAGATCACTACGCCAGCAAACAACCCTCCCTTGCTTTTTTGTTGGCTCGGGTAGGTCTCCACCAGTTTAATGAGTTCAGTCTTCAATTCTCTCCGAGGGATCAAGAAGAGGAACAGCACTAGCGCAAAAGAAGCAGCAGGAGCTGGAGTGAAGCGTTTGGGTCCCTGGAAGAATGAGCCACCCCCTTCAGTGTCAGGGAGTTGCTGCTGGATGCAGCCCATATCACAGAACTTCATCCCCAAGGCCAGCATGGTGAAGAAAGGATTAGCAGAAAATAGGACTTTTGTAAAATAAAACAAAACACAAAAAAAATCAAAGATATCAACAAGTAAAAATTATACTGTTTCAGGCCCTATTTCTTATTTTCTTGGGAATCCCATTGATTCCAGACAGCAAGGTGCCAACTGTCATCAGGCAAAGTAGCTGTCTCAGAGCCTCAATGGCTAAATCAATTATTTCTGTAGCCTGTTCGTGGAGATGTTCCCTCTGTAATGATTCCCTACACAAGTGTACGTCACTGCAAGATACTCTGACAAAAATGTTCAAGAACCACCAATATTAGTGTCTTGGACAATACTGTGTCTCACAATCTATAAATCTGGAAAGTATCTATGGTCAATGAAGATAAGAGAGAAGCATTTGGGTGGGATTTTTACTTAAAAAAATCTCTTTGATATTCGGTAATGAGGAAATAAAAGAAAATTTAGCAAATCTAAACTAATTTTCTTCATCTTTTTGAAATTACATGAAAGTCACTTGTGGGTAGGTGCTCTTTGTGATATTTCTATCAAATCCAGCATCCCTGCCTGCCCCCAGACTACATGGCAGAGATGGCACTTACTTCATTGCTTTCATGTATGTTGTGATCTATCATTTGAAGCAGAAACCACATCACATTCCTCAGGATGAACGTGGTGATCAAGTTCCAGTGGATAATATTCCGCAGGCATCTGATACTCCTAAAAAGGGAAAGACATTTAAATCATCATATATAGTGAATATATACACATGCACACTAATGACTACATAAAATAAACAAGCTAATTCTGTTCACTTGCAAATTTCCTCATGGTTTGTCCCCATCCATTACCTCTCTTACACTATGAAATGGGAGGTTTGTCTGTCCCATGGGTCAGCAATAGCAGTCTATGAGACTATCTGTAGCTTGTATCTTGACCAACAAGCACATCTGGGTCTGGTCCCGTTCTCTGGCTCTCAGGGTAGATTGCACAGCCGGTACCAAAGCCAAAACTTGGATTTTGCACAACACAAATAAATGATATAAATCTAAAACAGCAACAAGAGCATAGAAAAATCTGTGCTTCTTGTCCTTGCTATGCACCTTTTTTCCAGAAACCACACAGTGCAACTTTTGCGAAGCCATGTACAACAATTTGTCTTGATAACACAAGGAGCTCCCTTTGACAACAATCAATTCAAACAAGTGAAACAGGATCTAGTGGAAATACCCAAATATTCAAATGGTCATTTCACCCTTGGTTATCAGTTTTTCTCCCTTCCACCCCATCCCATCAGCTCTATTATAATGTCAACTAGAATTGATAAGCCCCTAAAGAACAAGGCTGCACTGGAGTCTGTTGCATTGTTCACAGGACGAGATCTGGTGTCAAATATCTGTGCTGGAGTGGCAAAACTAGAATAGTTTACGTTCAGTTAGTCTCTTGAACAGCTTTGTCTGGGTGCAGTTCAAAGTTTTCAGACCCATTAATGCAACAGAAGAGCACGGACTGCCTGATTTTCAGTCCTGGGCTTAGTTGGCTCTACCAAACTTTCTTAAACAAGGTAGAGCTGCATGTTCTCCCTCACCAGAAAATATTTGTGTCTGGTTTTAGTCCTTCCCCAACCCCCATTCAGATGCAATGTAAAATATAAGCACAATGTTAAATATGAGCTACAATAAGTTGGGACACAGTGCCATAAAACAAAAGATGGAACATCTTAAATAGTGCTTGCTGCTGAAAATGGCTCCGGGAGGCAGCCAGGGCGTGATGCTGATGCCAGCAACCAAAGTATCACTGAAGCTAGATAGAAAGTTATTTGTTACAGATTCAATCATCCAAGACAAGATTATTTGTCTTATTCTTTGTGAGACACTAAAGGAAGGCAAGTGCCAAGCTGCAGTGTTGCAGTTACAGAGTCTTCAATTAAATGGTCTTTTCTCAGCTAAATCCAAAACACTCCAGTTATTAAAATCACTTCCTCAGGGGTTCAAACAGCCAGTGCGTTTCCCAGGATCACCAGGTCAGGATTCTGCATGTGCCATATCGGCCTCCCTGTTTGCAAAGGAAGCTGTCAAATAATGTGGGACAAAACAGTCAGCTACACTGACGGTAGCTCATCCCAGTGACAGCAAAACGAGGAGGCACAATCCAGTCACCAACTTCGCTGTTGCCTCAGGCCTTTTGCACGACAAACAAGCCAGCCTTCTTAACAAACACTATTTTGCTATCATAAAACTCTTAATGCATTTTTCGTAGGACTCGATTAGTCAGTCTTAGGGCCAGAAGCAATTCTGTTATGTCCTTCAGCCTCACAAATCTCTCAAAGATTTCACAAAACAAATAGAAGCCCTCCCACGTATGAAATGCTGCAGCTTACGGAAAGATACTCAGAGGTATAACCCTACTAAGTCAATGATAAAATAGCTCTGAGTTTAACAACTCAGGCTCCAGGTATGAAACTGGTATTTGGTTTTGAGAGCCTCAGTGACTCACGACTGGTGTCAATTTGAAAAACAAATCTCCAGCTGCTCAGATCCATTCACTTTTATTTAAGTGACAAAACCCAAAAGCGTTGCTCTCAGTGTAATCTGTGCTAGCAGGGAACATGTCAGAGACACGTCTCACTTTGAAAATTTCACTTCTAACAAAAGGCAAAGGTTCACGGTTAGGCGTTCCAAGAAACTAGGCAACCAATATCTACTGCCTTTCATGATGAACCCCAGGAACCCATCCGGCTCTGGACAGACTCTGAAACATGCTATTAAGGTCTGTTCTCTGTTGATCATTCCGCACATAAATGTCCTGCAGCTGCTGTTCATCTAGATGTTTTATTCACTCCCTTCAGGTGAAGGATTAGCAGATTAAGGAAGGAGTTTGAAATGCTGCTTCTAGGAGGAGAGGGAGGCAGGGGACTAGAAAGTGAAGAAATTCAGGTCAAACTGTAGAGTTACTGGCATGAAATTAATTGCTTTTGAGAGCTCTAACAACAAAACAGATCCAGCACACTTGTCACGTGAATGTATTTCTTGACAAAGGGAAGATAAAGGAGAGGAAAAAGTATTCCTTACTGCATACCTCCATTTAGATATAGTTTAATCATCCCATATGCTGGAGCATCACTAAATCCATCCCGAAGAAACCTTATTCCCACAAGACTTGCAGCAGGACTGGCTGCAGAGGCAAACAGGATCAAACAAATAGTTGTAGACTTTTTGGTTCAGTTCGGAAAAGGAGCTTTTTCCCCCCAAGCAGGATCCTAGTCATGAAACCCACGTTCTCTTCTGTGTCTTGGAATATAAAGACAAACTCAGCATCTACTGGCTGCATGATCTTCACCCTCCTCACTACTTCGTGGTTTATACTGTTTTGCCTTCCCTGTCCATCAGCCTGCATAGAGCCGTTGGCTTTTTGTTTCGACTGCAAGGTGCTGGGGACGGAGGCAAACTTTTAGCGATGTCCGTTCAGGACCTCCCAGCCCATACAGATAATTAGGATCTAAACTCTCCTTGTTTTCAAAAAGCCGTGTGTGCTGAGGGGAGATGTGTTCCTGGTCTAAAATTAAGTATAAATGTGGTCAGCAGCAGGGATTTACCAAAATGAAGCCTGAAGCCTTGTCAAATAATGTTTTGGTCATGAAACAAAGATAATTGGCTCCCATGTCCCACTGCCTTTAGCAGAAGCCATACTTGGGGTATCAGCAGCCTTGTTCCTTTCTGAGACACTCTGTGTGTGGCACGGATGGAAAGTAGATGCTTTTACCTGCTGAAAAACTTCACATCTTTGGGGCTAACAGAGCAATGAAGAAGAGGCTGTAGAGCAAGGAGTTTGCTTCTCGGGCTGCAGGTTCTCCCAGGTCACATTCCCCACCACATTGCTGCCTTGGCAAAGCAGCACAAACAGGGGAGGGGCAGGATTTGCTCTGTGGTGCCGGGGCCCCTACACCGCTGGTGTTAACAGCAGTTGGGGATTTAATGGAAACACCGCTCTAGTCAGGCTGAGAAACACACATCTGAAAGTGCCGCAGAGTTTCTCAATGGCTCAGGCAGTGATGTGACCCCAGGCACAGAATGGTTTTAACCTTTTTCCTTTTTAAAATTTTTTTTTTTATTTTTCCCTTTCCCTTTTCTTTTAGCAAGAGCCCCAACTGGAGACTCAAAGTTTGGTTTTGTTTGTAGAGAGCCCAGAGCGTATGGTTTCTGTTTCTGTTTCCTTACTACTAGCGCAGAAATCACAGTGGCAGTAATGAAATTCATAGCCAAGGGCAGGAAAAGCTTGAGAAATAACTGTGCCAGGGTCACAGTGGGGAGGGAGAAACAGCAGGGTTAATATAGTGTGTGGAGGCTGCAGGGCACAGCGGCGGAGGACTGCAGCTAAGTCAATTGATGTAACAAGGGAAAGATCTCCTGCCAGCCACCGGAGAAAACTGCTCTCATTTACAGGCACTGCTGGTGAATGTTATTACCACACTTTAGTATGGGTAAAGCATCCACAGGGACACTGACTGAGATGAGGGTCCCCTCATTCCAGGCACTATTCACATGAGACTGTGCCGCAGGGCTCAGGAGCTTACCCTGTGCGTAAAGTTTATCTGTGTGGCCAGACTGGAGTCTGAGGTGGACGGGGAATGAAGGACATGTCCCATATTGGGCAACAAAGCTAGTGAGCAATAGGAGACCTGCGGCACAGCTAATCTTTGGTGGAAGGACAAAGCCAACCTTGTCATATTCCTCAAAGCCTGAGGAAGAAACTCATAATACTCATAGGGGTAATTTGTCCTCCACAGGTCTTTTCCCAGCTCCTGGTAGATGGAAGCTGGCTTAAATTTATAAGCCTTAATTTAAATTTAAATACTCCTGTATTTAAAGAAAAAAGACCTTTCCCTTTTGAAAACTTGTCTTCTATGACAATGAGCTCCACAGTTCCTTTCTCCTTGACTAATTATTGCTTTCCCTCTGTGGAGTGAAAAAAGTAAGCAAGTCTGTGCTCCAGAAACAGCAATAACTGCCCTCACAAGCAGCACTGAAAAGGAATTCACATCACATTGTAAATGGCAGGGGGTGGACTTTGAAACACATTGAGCTGTATTATAAGTCAGTGAATTGAGCTTTCCTAGAGTCACGGTGATTGGCATGAATGCATTCCCTCAGAACTTAGAAGCTAAGAAATTTGGGGTTATTCTTACCTCAGTAGGGACATACCACCATTTGGAGAGCGTGGTGGTGACAACATCAGGAAAATGAGAGCACAGGCAGCAGAGAGCTACCTTCTCAAGAGGGCGAAGAGTCACGCGAGAGAGGGGAGAAACAGGAGATGAGGTGACTGGGTGCTGAACTGCTGCTTCAGATACAATTATAGCACTGCTAGGAAGAAATCATGAGCTACAGAGCCATTTAAATTCCCCTAGCCTAAAAGATCAGGTGATAGAAGGTTTCGTATTCATCTTCATGTCAGGTGACACATTTATGCCCTTTTGATTTGTTTTACAACCCTTGATGTGGATTGAACGGTGCAAGTGTAGCCCGGCTTTCAAGAACAGCAGCACAAGCCTCCATCCCAAAGATCCTGAAGGCAGGGTCATGAGAAGACACCATGGACTAAGGCTATGGGTTTCCATGAAAGAGCCTTTTCCTGTATTTGCTTCCTGCCCCGATCATTTTCAGACACAAAGTGTTGGTCAAGGCCTTGGCTGGACTCTTCTAATAACTCTTCCCTGGTGCATGGGTCCAAGGATGAAAGGAATAAGAAAAGAGGTTGTAGCAGTTCAGTCAGAACAGACTGAAAAGGTTGAGGCCACAACATAAAGACAAAAGAACTTCCATATTCGGTCAGACCAATGAGCCACGTAGGCTGTGACTCAGTCCCCAGTGGTGATCCGTAAAAGAGTTTGGGAAACAGTATGGGAAACGGGAGGCAGGCTGTTAGTTGTTCCTTGCTCTTACCTCCTTGCTTCTGGCAGTCAGAGGTTTTAAAATATTCCTGATTCAGAGACGACATTTAATCACATTAAATCACCCCGTTGGTGGCTCCAGCTCCTCACAGGAGTCACTGAACTGCTTTTGTGGTTTATGTTCACTGGGGTCAGGCCATGGCTCATTCTACTAATGGGACAGAATGAAGAGCTGTTATTCACAGTATGTCTACATTGGTTCCTCTTCTCTGCTTGCCTGTCCTCTCCCAAGGGCTGGATGAGGAGGCATTTCCTCACAACTACATTCCCTCCTGTCCTTTGGGAGTTGCGGGGATTGAAAGAGCCTGGAACTGGACAGTAGGAAACTTCTGGTCCCGTGGGCTGCAGAAGTGGTTGGTAGTGTATCAACACCACGTGCTCCTGAAGTAGCGCAGCTCACGCACCAGTGCCTGACAGCAGATTTGGGGCCTGAAATATCCCCCTGAAATACAGCAAGTAGTGTCACAGAGGCACATACAAGTGGTGTATGTTACACTGAGTGAAGGAGCGGGCAGAAGGAAGAAGATTTTTCTCCTTAAAAAGGAGAGAAAGGAAGGACTTACAGTTTCGGACTTGGAGGGAGATAATACCATGCCACTGGAAGCATCTTGGTTCTGTAACTGGAAGGGTTTATTGGCTCCTCATGATTTCTTAAGAACCAGTGCTTTGCCTGCTATTGAGTGACCTCCAGACAACTAATTCCAACAAGCAAGTTTGTGTTGAGGCCTTGCCACAGAAGAGTCCTGCTGCTGGGCCATTCCTCCTTCAGGTTTGGGCAGAGGTGTCCTCACGTCAGGCTGGCAGGACTTTTTGCCAGGAGTCATTGTTCAGAGTACAGCCACTCGCCTCAAGGCTAACAGTGTATTTTCATGGGAGACTGAGTTATGAAGCACTTTGTTTGATATTTACAGGAATTTGGGGACAACAGAACAGGAAAATGTGTGTCCCAGTGAGTCGGAGTCCCAGAGTATGTCCCTGGCTGTGCCGGCCAAAGCCAAAGAAGACGACCTGGGAGCACATGCCTCCCACTCCCTGCACACTCAGAGAGCCCTATAAAGCATTAGCTTCAGCGTTGCCGCAGGTTAGGCACAAAGAAGCAATTAAAGTGAAAGCAAACATATTTCTCTTTGGCCTTCCTACTTAGTAAATCAAAGGCCAGGTGTATGGTGGGAAATTACACATAATGACCTCTTTATTTGATTTGAGAACAGACTATGTTTCAAGCCAAAATGTCATTCCTTGACTGGTGTGTGGGGTGTCCTGAGCGGGCTTCCACATTAGTAACAACAGCAGGAAAAAAAAAAAAAAAAAAAAAGAAAATTCTCCAGCAGTTGACTGCAGCCTGTGTCAGAGGTGGGCAGAAAGGGTTTCTGACTGGTAGTACAGAAAGCAGACTCTGCTAATTATTTCCATCCAATACCTTAATTGTATGGTTGGATAAAGAAAGTAAAGAATTAGAAAATCCACTCTTTTGACTTGGGAAATGCTGAGATCAGAAAAGGCAAAAAAATCCGGTCAACTCTTTCTGTACAGGTAGCCTCACTCATTCAGAAATGGAGATCTATAAAAAGATTTCTAAAATAGCACTGGTAACACTCAAAGTACCCTTTCTGTTGATTCGTGGTTTGTTTTGTTTTGTTTTGTTTTTTTCCCTTGCTCTATCCATACAGTGGTATTTTTCCTCTGGGATGTGCAGAGCTTCTGTTTTCTGATTCAAAGCATGACACCAACAATTAACACGAGCAATCATAATAATGTGCCAGCATGGTCGAAAGCTAGCTCAATTAGTTGAATCATCTGCACGGAAATAATTGCAAATGTTAACTTTATTAAGGAAGCTTGGAAACCTATTAATTCATGTAGTATTCCATTAATAATGATGTTCAATTAAGACTGTTGTCCCAAAGTCTGTCTGAAAAGAGTTGGCAGGAGAAATCTGAGAACACTTTGCTGGAGTCCTTCCCATTCCATAAGCGTTGAACAAGCAGGAAGGAGAACCATGGACCATGCGTAAAAAAAGATTTTCCGTTTTAGACTTTCCTAGGGCAGGCAAAGCTCATGGACAAGCCATAAATGGCACGGAGCGGGAAGAATACTTAACAGCAAGTTATTTCCCAGGCTCTGTGCCTGTCATGGCCTATTTGCTTTCATCCACATGGAGGCCTCCCCTGAGGTCCTCATGGTTTCCCCCGCGTGCTCGTGTTCGGTCACTGCATATATTCTGGTACTAATGCTTACAGATGGGAAAAGCAGCTGGAGAGGTTGGCAGGGAAAATGAGCTTCTTGGTGGCAGTTGCCTGGGGGAATATAAATATTCCCAGAGGAAATGCAAGGGGCAGTTTCAAGCGAAGAATGAAAGCCTGGAAGAGAATAACAGCTTTATACGAGGACAAGGATGAAACACTCAGGTGAAGAGGAGAAGCAGCAGCTTCCATTAGTGTGTCAGATGTGCACAAGCCCTAAAAATAAACCCATTGTGGAACCATCTGTGCTCCACTAAGCCTTTTCCAAAGCTTCTTTCTCCTGCCTCCAAGTCAGTTTTTAATCACGGGATACGGGACATTCTGCCTGCTTTAGACACACAGCTTAAAGCACCGATGTTCCTAGGGCTGGTAGGACGCAGTCAGCACAACACAGAACGGGACCACGGGCAGGACAGCCCCAGGGCAGGACCAGACCGTGTTCACGGTCACTGTTTGTGCCCAGCGCTGTCTGACTGCACAGTGTGGTGAACAGGGGTCAAAAATGGCCCTCTGCAAACCACCCATGAGCACACTAACAGAGACCAGTATGGATAATTGCCCCATGCCTGGAGGTGTTCAAGGCCAGGTTGGATGGGGCCCTGGGCAACCTTGTGTAGGTCCAGGCCTGGAGGTTGGTGTCCCTGACTGTGGCAGGGGGGTTGGAACTCTGTGATCCTTGGGGTCCCTTCCAACCCAGACCTTTCTATGATTCTATGGATAACTATAGGACCCTGCATCAGCCTGTGATTTGTTCCTAGTCAGTGCACGACGAGAAACATTGCCCCTGAGAACGACATGGTTAAATATGGGCTAATTGAAACTCAGCCACTGGATACTCCAGTCTAAGAATATGGCTCCAATCTTGACTGTGGAATCGGCTCTTCCACTGGAGAAAATTCCTCCTTTTTCTTTTTTTTTTTTTTTTTTTCCACGGGAATGACAAAGTCCGATATAGATGACTTCATTTAGTACAGCATGTGCTTGAGGGTTAGCTGGTTGAAAAAAGGTTTAGGAATCTGCTCTACTTGGCTTTGTTAAGTGGAGGTCAGATGCCAATCATTTTTGAACCAAACAGGAAACGGGACTATAAAGGATCTGTGCAGCAGAAGCTACCGTCCAGCTCAGGTTTTAGTAGCCCATAGCAAACCTGCTCTAGTAGCAGGGTCACAGGACGCAGCTACAGCCCTCTGGGGTTTACCTAAGTCATTGCCCTGCTGACACAAGCTGTAGTTATCAGCCCAGACTGTGGAAGGGTGAATGTTTTCTCTGAAGAGTGACCATTGCAGCTGGATTGCAAAAATTAGTTAGGAGTTCAGAAGCCAGGCACTGAGAGCTGGTAGTGGTTGATTTGGCTCATAGCTACTGCTTGGGAAATGTAAGAATGCACAGCATGTCCTCATTCATAATCCCCTTGTGTGATTATTAAAAAAAAAAAAAAAAAAAAAAGAAAAAGAAAGAAAATTAATTTAAATGACCAGCTAGGGAAATCAGGGGTTACGTTTTTTTGCTTTTAATACAATTATACAATTTGCAATGTTTATTAAATTATCTGCCTTTGCAGATACCATGCGGATAAACCAAGGAGGAAAGTCCGAGGCGCTGATGCTGCTGTTCACACTCTCCTTGGCCTCATTCCCACCAAAACACGGTGTGAAGTATTTCGTTATTGTTGAGTATTTGGCCAGGAATTCGGGAAAGCCCATACAGCATTATTCACAGCCTGCTCCTTCTGTAGATTCATGCCGGTGCTTGATCTAAACCCGTTAGCCTCGTGGTGCTCACTGCGTGTGTGGAAACATTTGTGGTGGTTCAACCTGGGCACCTCCCGCAGGGAGCTGCTGCTTCCATACCACGCGGAGGCACTCGCACAGCGGCAGGAGCCTACGTGCCCCATTTCGGAGTGACACAAATCAGGGATTTTCCACGTCTTCTCGTGTTTTACTTGACAGAGGAATGTGAAGCAGCCTTATTCATTTTAGATTAGACAGAAGAAAAGGTGGCTGTGTGCTGAACAACTACAGTGGAGTTAGTGAGGGAAGTAGACGTGCAATTCCTCGTATGAAAACTGAAATTGAACCATTTAGTACTTGAACACCTGCAGGTGTGTTCATAGTGGGTAACTCTAAACATCTAGGCTTGAAAAGATCTTCTCTGGTTCTCCTTCCCAGAGATGACTCAGGACATGTTATTTTTGAAGTAAATTGCACTCCTGAGCACGATTCATATCTAAACTGTAAAGACCAAACTTTACTTTTTTCCCTCCTCTGAAACCTTGCAAAAATTGCAAGGTTTGCTGCACTGCTCCCAAAACCATTCCCTCACCATCAAAAGGAGAACAGAGCACAGACAAGATTTAGCTAGTCAGTCAACACAGCTCCAATCTTGCACAGAGCAGTTCTGTTACCAGAATTTAAACAAGTTAGTGTCCATCTCCAAAAACACTGCCTCACAGCTAAAATCTTGGCAACAACAGAAATACACCACTAGGAATATATTTCAAGCACAGGATAGGAAGTGACCTCCTCATTTTTGACTGAAAGAGTTGTCAGGCCCTGGCACAGGCTGCCCAGGGCAGTGGTGGAGTCACCATTCCTGGAGGGATTTAAAAGACATGTAGAGGTGGTGCTCGAGGACATGGCTCAGTGGTTGACTTGGCAGTGCTGGGTTAACGGTTGGACTTCACAGAATCATAGAATCATAGAATGTTTTGGGTTGAAGGGACCCCCAGAGCCCATCTAGTCCAACCCCCTGCAGTGAGCAGGGACACCATTACCCAGATCAGGTCGCTCACAGCCCCGTCCAACCTGGGCTTGAATGTTTCCAGGGATGGGGCATCTACCACCTCCCTGGGCAACCCATTCCAGTGCTTCACCACCCTCATTGTAAAGAATTTTTTCCTTACATCTAATCTAAACCTACCCTGTTTCAGCTTGTAACCATTACCCCTTGTCCTATCACCACTGTCCCTACTGATCAGATTCTCCTCCTCTTTCCTATAGGCCCCCGACTTGATGATCTTAAAGGTCCTTTTCAACCTTAATGATTCTGTGATTCTATACTCCAAACCCCACATCAAGAAAAACATTGTGTAAAAGTCCTTCATAAATTTCTGAAACTCTAGTTTAACTCCAAGTTAAATTTTTTCTCCATTTCATTGCTCCTGGACCCCTCTGCTCTGTGGGTTGGAAATCATCCTCTAATACCCACTCCCAGGTCTATCTATAGAGTATCTATACCCATTTCTTCTTGCACTGACATTGTCCTTGGCTGTAAGTAGCTCTTCAGTCTCTAATATTTATCCAACAGTGATGTATTTATAGGCAGCAATAATCCTCCTTGCCAGCCTTCATATTGCTAGGCTACAATACCACTGTTTCAGGTGCAGCTTAAACCTCCCACATTCTAAGAACATAGCTCTCTGGGCATACTTTTAATTACTGGTATTATTCCAGGACTACATGAGGGCTCTGCTCTCTGTGGTTTTTGTGCCAGGTAGGCTGTATACAAAGAGTCTGAAGAACAAGTGATACAGATAGGAGATGAGAAGGGGACGTGAGTAAAGGCAGTGGGCAGCAAAGGCATTGGCTTAAGGTTAATCGATAGGAAATGTGTTTCTGTCCTTTACCTGAGTTTGCAAGATGAGACACTTCAGATGGTTTCAGGCAATACAGGCACTTCAGATGTTTTGTATTCAGAGAAGACCATCTCATTGCAGATGTGCTTATTTACAGAGCTCCATCGTTTTCATTCCTGCCTT
Organism: Podiceps cristatus; assembly: GCA_000699545.1. Taxonomy (NCBI): domain Eukaryota; kingdom Metazoa; phylum Chordata; class Aves; order Podicipediformes; family Podicipedidae; genus Podiceps; species Podiceps cristatus. Next base: position 3,562 of record KL271262.1, on the reverse strand, counting down.
GCTTTGAGAACTTTACCATGGACTATTACAGGGTGGGATGGCGTGCTGTCTCCAAACCAATGGCCGTTGCATCCACCAAACACATGCTCTGCAATTACCGGTATTTATGATGAAGTGTAAAAAATGCCATGTGCCTGAATCGTTATTTAAAGCTCTGCTAATCTAAGCATCAGATGGAAAAGATTTAACAAGGCTAGGTGTAAAGCCGGGGGATGGAGGAGAAAATGGAGCCCTAACATGAACTCATGAATTCAGTTAGTTGATGCCCTATCCTGGGACTTGCTCTTTTTCCCATTGCTCCATGACAGAAAGGTATGTAGAGGACAATTGTGCCTTAGATCTGGAGTCTGCTCTGCTCTAATCACATCAGATACCGTATTATTTTTAAGTGCAAACCAGTATTAACTGCAGATCCCTTCATACATCATCGGTATCTAGGCTCTGACAGGTGTCAGATCACTCTGCTCTATGAAACCTGCTCTGTACGGATGCTCCACGTTTCTTCTGACAGGTTTCTACAAACCATTTAGTCAAACTCTTCCATTCTTACTAACCGGGCCTGCAGCAGCAGTCTCACCAACTGCATGCCAAACTGAAGATCAAGAGGCAGTTCAAAGGAGCTTGGAACAGGGGAGAATAAAGGAAAGCAGATCTTCCGGTCCTAAACCCCGGGAGATGATTGGGGGGGAAGGATTTTTGGGGGGGGGGAAGGAAAAAAAAAAGAAAAATATGACTATGTTGTTTCAGGAAAAAAATGTTTCAGTCTTTTGGGAGAAAAAATACGTGACATTTAGGAAATCTGGCTGTAATCATGGCAAAGAAAGGGGTCACTGGCCTATAAGAAAAAAAAAATCAGATGTTTTAAAGGGGAAATAAGTAAATTTAGGGACAACAGGAAAGCAAAGTTTCCCTCAAGTCCCGGGTTTGCTTTCATTCATGCCATACTAGTGACAAAAGGTGAGATGTCAATGGTTGTGGGTTGGTATTTTTGGAGCTGCCTTTATCCAGCAACCTGCGCAGAAGGACATGCCATTTTTGAGCCTCAGCCTGTCTTCCTTTCAGCACCATCCTTCTTTATTGGATTCAAAACTCAGCAGGGACTTAGATGTTTCCCAGAACAAATATCTGTCTTCCCAGACTACTTCTTCAGTCACTACTGCACAAATAAAACCTCTTGTGATTGGATGCAGTCAGATCACTGATGGCCATTGCTGGCGCATTGTTTAATAACAAGTCAGGAGTTTTATGAAGGACTCTTATTCGGCCTCAAAGGCTGGTAGAACAGCACGCTAACAAGGAAAAACCCAGGACAAAGAAATTTGGGTATCTACATTATCAGCAATAGAAAAGGAAAAATATTATTCAAAAAACCAAAAGAAGTGTTTTAATCCTTTTGCCTTTTTTATTTTTTTTTTCTTCAGCTTGATTGGTATTACTGATAGCAGGATTCCTCCTGTGCAAAATTTCTGCTTTACTAGTGTGAGAATGTGATTATGAGGGG
>JMFS01065990.1:0-19713 GCA_000699545.1 Podiceps cristatus | reverse complement strand
ATTCAATTACCACAATTGTTTGAACCACAATACTTATATATTTTCCAATTCCTTAAATCTAGATTTAAGACAGATTTTGTATTTTAAGTTTTAGGCCCCACTATAAAGCATGAGAACTCAAAAAACCAAACAAGAAGTCTCTACTTTTCCTGCAAAACTATTTGAATATTCTGATGATAACCATATATCTTTTTCCTGCCCCACAAGTACACAGATACCAAATTATACACACTTGAAATGTGGAAATATTGCTTTCTTGTTTTGTAATTTTATTTTTTTTTTAATTTAGCATCCTTACAGTATAACAACTTTTCTATCATTTGAAATCAACAGATATAAAAATATTATTGACATGAGTAATTGTCCCAAAAATAAATAGGATATTCTACAGTAAAACTCATCAAAATGTTTATTAAAATGTCATAATTAGAATTTGCTATTACAGTATGCATCTTGAATGTATATTAGAATGCACATTCAAATGCATTCACCTCAAGTTTCATAAATGAAGCTTGTTCTCAGTATTTACTCTTTGACTGAAAGTTATGACATAGAATAATCCTGTTCAAAAAGCTTTTATAGAATGAGGTCAGAGGTTATTAAAGCCTCAAAAAATTACTTCAGATAGAAGTGTTGTCATCTGTTATTTAGGCAAGGTGAGAAGGGTAACAATTTTTATGGGCATCAGTCTACTTGTGATGTAAATTGCCTTTTGATATTGTCTTTCTTTTATCCTTGCTCTGTAGAGAGTGATCATACTCCAATTTAGGAATCCTAGACAACTGCTTAAAAGTTAGATTAAAAGTAACTATGTTTAACATGTATTGGTAGAACTACAAACTGAAGAAGGTTTATTCCTCTCTTCACCTTGTTGGCATTTGTCCTCGAAAAGAAAGGTAGACTGAGTTACGGATATTTATGAATGCATTTCTTGTGAGCAGAAAAATGGACTAGATTTTCATTACACATTGCAGTTAGGAAAATTTACAGAAGTATAGTTGAACTCAGTTTGCATTTGAGCTCCTAATGGTATCTGAGAAACAGACCAAACTTGAAGTAATGATGTTCAATAGCCTGCCCTTCTATATAGCTCTGTATCCCAAGAAATACACTTTGTACTTTCTCAGATAGCTTAGATTATCAAGATTAATTCTCGGTAAAGTTTTTAGGAGGACATGGAAATTGAAAAAGATAAATAAATAACATGAGAAAGTATAAGACTGAAAATCTTTGTTACATAGCTTTGCATTAGGAATTTTGAAATCAAAAACCATAACCAGCGTGTGTATATAGTTCGTTATTTGCCATGTCATATGAAGGGTTTTGACTCTCATATGATGATAATTACCATATAATAACCAGTATAATTTTAACTGTTACAAAAGTCTCATATCAATATAGACTAAAAACTGGTTATCATGAACTTTATTAAAATAAAAATGTCTATATAAGGAAGAGTATTTATGTCTGGATTATGTTTCTTAATTATTGATGGAAAAAACTTTATGGTTGTGTCTATTTATATAAGCATGAATATCTCCCTTCTTTTGAGAAAGACCATGTCAGATTTCCTCACTGTTGATTATAGTTATCAGGTATTCCTTTAAAAAACTGTGTTTTATTTAAAAATGACTGACAATCACGCCATCTAAATTTTGTCCTTATACTATTGATTACTTTTTTACAATTTAGAGTTTAGCATATATGGTAATTACATTTCCTACCATGTCAGAAAATATTTACAGAAGTGGAAGAGAAAAACCCTAAATTCTGGTTCCTTCAGTATGTTCAGTATGTTCCGCTGAGAAATAGTCAGGCTAGAAATGTATTTTGAGGACCAAAAAAATGAATAAAGAGTTGATCTATTTTCTGAAAAGTTCATGTTACTTTGTATAAACTGATCTAGGAGTGAAAAGGAATAGGATGCTAAATATATATATATATATCCTGCCAGAAAAAAAACCCACAAACTTAACATTTTGAATTTGTGGGATTATAAATATGATCTTTCAGAAGAATTTGTCATTGACAACTTTGAGTCTATAAGTGAAACATAGATTCATTTTGTGCATTCTCATGTTGTGAAGTTCATAAAAATTGAACTGAAACCTCAGGAATTCAAAATACATTGACTGCATTTAACTCTAGAGTAAAAGCTGTAGTGGGATATGCCATAGCATTAGAAGTATCAACAGCAGTTGATCTGGACAATGGGGCACGGTATACCCTCAGCAAGTTTCCTGATAAAACAAATTTGGGAGGAGTGGTAGGCTGTGCTGCCATCCAGAGGGACCTTGACAGGCTAGAGAGGTGTGCCAACCGGAACCTGTAAAGTTCATCAAGGAGAAGTGTAAAGTCCTGTACCTGGAGAGCAACACCACCATGCATCAATGTATACTGGAGGCCACTCAGCTGGAAAACAGCTTTTCAAAAAAGGATCTGAAAGTCCCAGTGGTCACCAAGTAGAGCATGAGCCAGTGACGGCTAATTGTCTCAGCAATGTCAGCCTTGCAACGAAGATGACTAATGGTATCCTGCACTGCACTGGGAGGTGTGATGCCAGTAGGTCAAGGGAAGTGATCTTTCCCCTTTATTCAGCACTGGTGAGGCTATAGCTGGAGTGCTGTGTCCAGATCTGAGCTCGTCAGTACAAGAGAGACATGGACGTACTGGAGAGAAGTCCACAAAAGATCATTAAGATGGTTAAGTGATTGGAGCAACTCTCCTGTGAGGAAAGGCTGAGAGAGCTGGGACTGTTCAGCCTAGAGAAGGCTCAAAGGGGATCTCATCAATGTATATAAATACCTAAAGGGAAGGTTCAAAGAAGACAGAATCAGGGTCTTTTCAGTTGTTCCTAGTGACAGGATCAGAAGCAATAAGCACAACCTGAAACACAGCAGGTTCTGTCAGAACATCAGAAAACACTTTTTTACTGTGAGGGTGACTGAGCACTGGAAAAGGCTGCCCAGAGATGTGCAATCTCCATCCTTGGAGATGCTGAAAAGCTGTCTGGATACGGTTCTGAGCCATCTGTTCCAGGTGGCCCTGCTTGAACAAGGATGTCAGATCAGATGACCTCCAGAGGTCGCTTCCAACCTTAACCATTCTGTGATTCTGTGAATAACTGAATCAGTAAGCATACCTTTGACACATTATCTTGGTGACTCACCTTTCCTATTCTTGGCCTTGCTGGCTCCAGGTGAAATGTTATCTTGGCTAACCACAGTTATTCCCATTATTTGAATTTTAAAAATAAAATTTTCCTTCTAAATTATAGTAAAGGTTGCTTTTCTAATTCTGTGGGATTGTATCCTAACATAGCAATAATTTTAGCTAACAGAAAATTGAAGGTCATTTTGGATAATATTTCAAATTGAAATTTTAAATTTTCATTAAAATTTTCAATGGAATTTGTACTTTAAAAAAATATCTCCAGATACTGAAGCTGAGAGTCAAAGGAATCATTATCAGAATCTTCTTATGCTTCAGCTATTTTAGAAAGTATGTCAGAACTCCGTATCAGTCATGATAAATCCAAGAAGGAAAAATTCTAAATAGATATTGATGACACCAAGCTGTGTGGTGTGGTTGACATGCTGGAGGGAAGGGTTGCCATTCAGAGGGACCTTGACAGGCTTGAGAGGTGGGCCTGTGTGAACCATATGAAGTTCAACAAGGCCAAGTGCAAGGTCCTGCATGTAGGTCAGGGCAATCCCAAGCATAGGTACAGGCTGCGTGGTGAATGGCTCAAGAAGAGCCCTGGGGAGAAGGACTTAGGGGTAGTGGTGGATGGAAAACTTAACTTCAGCTGGCAATGTGCGCTTGCAGTCCAGAAAACCAACTGTATCCTGGGCTGCATCAGAATAAGCGTGGCCAGCAGGTCAAAGGAGGAAGTGTTCAAGGCCAGGTTGGATGAGGCTCTGAGCAACCCGGTCTAGTGGAGAGGTGTCTCTACCCATCCATGGCACGGGGGGGGCACTAGATGATTTTCAAGGTCCCTTCCAACCCTAACCATTCTATGATTCTATATCTAGTATTCACATATGGCTAATCTGAATCAGAAAAAGAAAGGAGCAGCAAAGAAAGGAATACGAGGAAAACGTAAAGTCTCTAAGTACATGTCATTGTTTATTACTGTGCTGAACAGGGGTGCAAATAATTGTTTGGGTCTGTTTCTAATACTTTCTAAATCTGGAAAGACCTTCTGTGCTAAAAGCAAGTTGTTTATGTGGCAGAAAAAGGGTAGTCAGTCAGAGGAAACTTTAGCCAACTATATTCAAGATGCAGCATTAAACTGGAGACTAAAATCAGGCAGTCAGGGAAACATCCTAAGTGGCCACAGAAGAAAGAGTATGGGCAGTCCTTGTCTCCCCTCCACCCCCAAAAAAACCCAACCAAAAAAGGATTTTAAAGGAAAAGAAAACAATAAGTTCTTCCAAAAAGTAAGAATTATCTGTCATGTTTCCAGTATGGAAACCTGAAATTATTTCTGAACAACCAAATGTTGGCAGAACTGAAAAATGGCTCTTGTGCTTCTTTCAGCACAGCACACAAGACAGGCTTCAGAAATCATTTCCAGCACTCATTGAAGATTAATCATTATTGCTGGAGAATCTATACCAAGAAGAATGGAAATTGTGTTCAGGAAGTGCCAAACTGGCACCTACATTGACTACTGTCCTTTTGTACCAGAGAGACAAAATGTAATTATGTAACAAAGCAGAAGCACATAGTTTTCAGCTCAAAGAACCTTTTTGTTTTCAATATGTCTAAATAAAATAAATATAAAGATTAGCGTTAAAAATATATTACAAATCCTTCATATTTCTTCTCTGTAGCATAAATACATGTACATAGGCAGATGAAAGAAAAAAAATCTATACATGTTTCATGCTCTGGTGTCATAAGTGAAGACATCTGGAGCATGTGGCTTCACAAATCAAAGAATTTGCGTCTGCAGAAACTTCAGAAGATAAACTATTCTTCACATATGTAGGTATCATTTTGAATTAACAGCACACTGTTAATCAGTATGAAGATTATTGTAAACAGTAAAATGTGGTTACAAACAGACCAAGGGGAGCAACCACTTCAGAAGAGGTACTAACAATCATATCCCTTTAAACATGGGCATGTTCAACACGTTTAGAAGATGTGAACATATGCTAGATACAGAGGAAGAATCACCACCCTCAGCCTTCTGGCTAAAATCTTGACAACATAGCCCAGCTTTCTTAAGTACAGACAGAAGCTACCTGCCAGTTTTGCTTTTGTAAATGTCCTTCAAAAAAACAGAGGAAGCATCACAGCTATGCCACATAATAATTATGCCTACCAAGGAGATATTGAAGATGTCATTTAAACTTATATTTCATGAATGTGCATTAAAAACTATGCTAAAGAATGCTGTAATTTACTAGTATTATATTAACCTTTAGTTACTGACGTTAGAACATCTGTTCTATGGCAAGTAACCTCTCTCCAAACCAAGACCTCCAGAGAGCAACAGCTAAGGGTACTGAGGGGATTTTATGCTTAAACGTTCACAGGATCAAAACTACAATGCAAAGTATTAAAAATCTCCAAAATATATTCACCAATCCATTAATTTTTAATTGCAAATTCACATTTCTTCAGTAATCAATAAGGTCTGTAACCAATAAAACCAATTCACTGTCATTTCATTACATTTAGTCAGCCAGCTCTTTTCTTAATTTCTATAAGAGACCTAGAAAAGTATGTCTTTTCAATGAAAATTTCCCCTACAGCATTACCTCAGTAGCTTAACTTGGCAGAAAATGTATGAAATCAGCAAAAGCAAAAAGAACTTAGAAGCATTTGGGAATGAAGAAAATGCTGTTTAAACAGCATCATTGCTGTGGCTTCCTGCAGGCTAGTTTAATTAGGCTACAATTCATATGCAAGAAAGTGGTTTTGTAATTACTGTCAAATGACCAAATCTATGTCTAAAACCTAAGGAGGGTTATTCCCAGTAATGAACCATACTGAAATTGACTGGGATTTGTTAGCTGAGACACTTAATTGGCAAAAATTAACTGTAAAAATTATAATAAGATAAATATATGTATAATCAGATACTAGATAATTTTAAAGAATATATCTCAGTTTGCTGGATGTCACTATGAATATTTTATTAGATGCATATACTGTTTTCTCTACCAAATCATGCAACCATATTTGTATGGATGGGAAAGCATGGTTACCAAATTCAATTTTAAAAAGCATATACTTTTTAGGAGAAAAATTATCAGAAGTTGTTTAATACTAAGGTTTGGGCATAAAGCTGCCAGAAGTATGGTTTTTGTTTTGTTTTGTTTTGTGTTTTTTTTTCCTTTCTATTCTCTATTATTTCAAAATTTTAAGAATTGATTTTTTGGTTATCTCCTTTAGTAACATCACTAGACATTTTTAAGACACTCACATTTACTCCAATATTTATTTGATTAACTACAGTCTTTAAAGAAAAGAGGTTTAGTTAAATGGATATATATCTGTGGAACATGGAAGATTTTTCATTATTTTCTTTAAATCAGCATATTATTTAAATCTGTTGAATTAAAATATGCTTATTAAATAAAGAGCGAGCAGAGGATATAATCATTTTTCTGAATGTACATTTTTAGGCTTATTGCCACAGTGTCTGCATTTGAAATATTTGCCAAATACTTCTGATCACCATATATTTAAGTGCTCAGAAAAAAAAAAAAATAAAATTGCAGAATGATTCCAGAATAATTACAATAAGCCATTTTCATTTTTTCAGAAGTAACATCTCAAATAAGAAGTAATTCTCAACAGTCATAATTCAAGAAAAGAAATACACTAGCAAGTAAGTCATGAAAAGAAGCCAGAGATTTTTGTTGTTGTTGGGGTTTTTTTGCTGTGCTTTTTTTTGTTTGCTTGGTTTTGTTTTGTTTTGGGTTTTTTTTTTTTTTTTTTACTATGTGAAACTATAGGCAGTGTGAAACAGTTATGTTTCCCAGAACATTAATAGCTGATGATCATTTACATTAATACTTCAGGACTTTTAAGAGTGCAATTTGCTCAGAAAATTGTCTCAACTCATATCCTGAAATCATTTTAGCAAATGAGGATGATTACCAATTTTCCACTTCACTTTCCATAAATAATAATCAGTGCTGATATTCCATATTGTGAAGCAAAGAATGACATGTTAATTCTCAAAGTGTTTGCTAGTATGGAATAATTTGATGTGTGTTGTTGCCCTTCCTAGTTTGCATTACTTTCCAATGAACTAAGAATCTAGTCATCAGCTAAACCCTATGGAATATATATATATAAAATAGTAAATTTTATTTAAAAAATCTTCCATTGATAATGTTTTAAAGAAGAAAGTAAATCTTGCTTTATCTTTCAAAACTTGACATGAAGTGCTTAGCCTGAAAAAGTGGATGGAAAAAAAGCTACAAGGAGGGCACCTAGGTTTCTCTAAAGCAGTTACATTTCTTGAGCTCTAAGCTATTCTTCACTCAGCATGTTTTTTTCTTGTGTCCGTGTTCTCAGACTTCTGACTTGTGAATAATTAGATACATAATTAGTATCTCACTGAGAATCTATGCTATTTATAACTATATATATGGAGAATTTGCCAAGGGGTTCAACAGAGTGGTATGGTATGGTAAAACAAGAATTTGGACACACATGACTTAATTTGCTTCTAGTTCAAATGAAAGATTCTATTTAATTCTGTGAGATTCAAGAGTAAAATTAGTAATGCCAAATAATAAATCTAACACACATACATATGTGCATATATAGTGTTATTCTAAAAAAAAAAAAAAAAAAAATTAGAGATTCTGTAAACCTTGAAACACAGAGGATTTAATTTACTTACCTTCTAATTAATGACATGTATGTTTAGCTTCTGTTACTGATATGAGCCTTACTGTTACTGATATGAGCCTTAGTCACAATTATTGTCTTTGTTCAACAACTCTGACAGGGGTTTTGTTGGTTTGGTTGGTTGGTTGGTTGGTTTGTTTGCTTGTGTGGGGGTTTGGTTTTTTTTTTTTGTATCACAATGAGCATATATGGTACAATTCTAAACTTTCATTCCTTCTTACACAAAATCAAAAAAGATAATTAAGGTGCACAAAAATACACATCAGATTTTGAAATTTGAGGTGCAATAACTGGAGAGGAGAAAAAGACAGAAAAGAGAACTGATTATATAAAGTTTAAATTCTCAAAGATGAAATAAAAATTAAATTTTCAAAATTGTTAGCCATACAGACAGACAAATTCTAAGGTGTATCATCCACCTTTTGATCCATTAGCAGTGTCTTCACTTTCCTTTTACTACTAAAAATTAAATTATTTCCTAATTTTAATCTACCTTTAATCTTCAGAAATCTCTAAACTGCTTCTTAAACTAGTTGTATACTAAAACTTCCCACCTTTGAAATGTTTTTATTCAGTGGAATTAAATAGGTCACTGTGCTACGAACATGATACATAACAGAATGTTTTTAAGGGTGTAAACCACAACCACTCTGCTAAGCTATGGAGAAAACACAAGGTTATTCTCTCCTAACAGAATTGGCAGCTGTACAGGAAAAGACTAGCATATTTGGCCAAAGAGACTCTCATATTCTACTTAGTTACTTTTTAGCCTGAGGACAGTAGTCAAACAAAATGCTTTGGCAAGAAAATATTCTGTTTTCTAGGCCGATTTCTCACCAAAGAACTTCTCAAGACCCTTCTTCATTGTTACTGATAAATAATTGGCAGATACCTTGAGGTGTCCCTGTTCCATGGAGTGAATTTTAACAACATGAAGTTATTCCAATTACTATGATGCATTTTCTCCTGATTTGTACCAATAAATTAGGCTCTGTTATTTTAAATAGTGTTATGGCAACCTTCCCAGAGCAGATGTCTGTCAGCAGGAGTAAAATCTGCCTTGGAAATTCAGAAGAAAAAAAAAAAAAAGAAAAAAAGAAAAAAAAAAAAAAAAAAAAAACAAAAACAAAAACAGAGCAGCTAGCTAAAGCAAATTAACAATTAACAGTCTATGACTATTCTGAAAAAAAAGTAAAAATACAAGGATCAAACCTGGCATTTACTTAGTATTCTTTTATAACTTTCTCTAATAATAATTCAGAAAATTTATCAGTGGTTGAAATGCTATTTTCTAGCCTATTAGTAATTTTGTTGCACATTTGAAAGGAACATGGCTGTATTAAAAAGCTTGAAGAAATAAACCATATGCAAATTAAATAGAAAAATACTTTGAAAAATGTTCAGTTGTTTATAAATTTTTTCCATGGTGTTTCTACCTAAAACTACAGTGAAAACCTCTCTGCATAACCAGTGTTTTCTTACATATTTTATAATCTCATTTGTTTAATTAGGGACCATGCAGAGATGTTGAAATATATACTCTTAAACTGATAGTTATTGAAGTGGATTGAGAAGGAAATTTCTGACTTCTACTATTTGCTGAAGGAACCACACTTCTGAGACTAAGTACACCTATAAACCTTGAAACACTAGATAACAAAAAGTTTCATGTCACAAAACACTCACAGATGATTTCCAAAAGTTCCTTATTCCAAAATAACACCCATACTAGTTACAAAAGAAAAATAAAACCTCATTTGAAACTGATATCCTACATCAGACAGCATTCTGAGAGAAAATGAGTTACATAAATACATAATGTAAATCTATTATTTAAAGAAAATATATGGAATTGCAAAACAAGCATAAAGACTATGTTGTAGTATAATGATACTACTACTACTAAAGGCTATTCTGGTTTGAATAGTTTCTCCAAATCTTTCCCCAACCAAATAAAAGTCTTGAAGCAGATTAATAAAAGTTTGTTAAACCAACCATATTTGATGTTTCACTTACACAGCAAAAGACAGGGTACCAAAGCTATCAGGATAGCAGCTTTCCTCACCGGTAACAATCAGTATCCTCTCACTCTCTTGCAGTTTAAAACCAAATAAATATTCTCAGATTGATCTCATTTATCTTCTGATGAATCATGCAGCTGAAATTAATTCAGAAAAGAAATATTGAATGAAGATTTATTTTTTCAATACTAGATGAAGTACTGTTAAACAAAACTGATTTAATTGAAGAAACAAAAAAGCAAATCTGAAACAGTGAAATATTTGAAGGACTTTTTATGTCACCTTCCTGTATATCTAAAAACAAGTGATTGTTTCATTTTTGCATGCAATAGTTATTTTTTACAAAATATGATTTTAATATTCATAGAATCATAAAATCATAGAATGGTCTGGGTTGGAAGGGACCCCAAGGATCACAGTTCCAACCCCCCTGCCACAGGCAGGGCCACCAAACTCCCAGACAGGATCATAGAATCATTGAATCATAGAATTGTCCAGGTCAGAAAAGACCCTTAAGATCATCAAGTCCAACCGTTAACCCATCACTGCCAAGTCCATCTATACCATGCCCTCAAGCACCACATCTATCCATTCTTTAAATACCTTCAGGGATGGAGACTCAACCACTTCCCTGGGCAGCCTGTACCAATGCCTGGCCACCCTTTCGGTGAAGAAGTTTTTCCTAATATCTAATCTAAACCTCCCCTGGCTCAGCTTGAAGCCTTTTTCTCTAGTTCTATCACTCATTACTAGGGAGAAGAGACTGACCCCCACCTCGCTACAACCTCCTATCAGGTAGCTGTAGAGAGCAATAAGGTCTCCCCTCAGCCTCCTTTTCTCCAGACTAAACAACCCCAGCTCCCTCAGCTGCTCCTCATAAGGCTTGTGCTCTAGACCCTTCACCAACTTTCTTGCCCTCCTCTGGACACGCTCCAGCACCTCTATGTCCTTCTTGTAGTGAGGGGCCCAGAACAACCATATTGTTACTGAAGCCTGAAACAGTGAAACAAAAGAAGCCTTTACCCTTACATCTGTGGCTAAATCAAATCATTATTGACTGATTATCAACAAGAAAGACTTTTATAGGTATGTTAATGATAAAAGGAGGACCAGGGAGAATGTGGGCCCTCTCCAGATGGAAGCAGGAGAGCTGGTTACCCAGGACACAGAGAAAGCCAGGGTGCATACCCACTTTTTTGCCTCAGTCTTCAACAGCAAGTGCACTAGCCACACCACCCAAGTCGGGGGTCCCCAAGACAGGGACTGCAACAACAAAGAACTGCCCACTGTAGGAGAAGACCAGGTTTGAGAATACCTAAGGAACCTGAAGGTGCACAGGTCCATGGGTCCTGATGAGGTGCATCCATGGGTCCTGAGGGAACTGGTGGACGAAGTGGACAAACCACTCTTCATCATATTTGAGAGGTTGTGGCAGTCTGGTGAGGTTCCCACTGACTGAAGAAGGGGCAATATCACCCCCATTTTTACAAAGGGGAAAAAGGAGGACCCAGGGAACTACAGGCCAGTCAGCCTCACCTCTGTGCCTGGCAAGAAGATGGAGCAGATCCTCCTTGAAACCATGCTAAGGCACAGGGATAACAAGGAGGTGATTTGGGACAGCCAACATGGCTTCACCAAGGGCAAATTGTGCCTGACAAACTTGGTAGCCTTCTATGACTGGGTTACAGCGTCGGTGGACAGAGGGAAGCCAAATGACATAATCTACCTGGACTTGTGCAAGGCATTTGACATTGTCCTGCACAACATTCTAGTCTCTAAACATGGAGGGACATAGATTTGACATGGACCACTCGTTGGATGAGGAACTGGCTGGATGGCTGCACCCAAAGAGTTGTTGTCAATGGATTGATGTGCAGGTGGAGACCAGTGACAAGTGGTGATCCTCAGGGGTCAGTACTGGGGCCAGTGCTGTTTAACGCCTTTGTTGGCAACATGTACAGTGGGACTGAGTGCACCATCAGCAAGTTCACCAATGACACCAAGCTGTGTGCTGAGGCTGACACGCTGGAAGGAAGGGATGTCATTCAGAGGGACCTTGAGAGGCTTGAGAGGTGGGCCTGCGTGAACTGTATGAATTTCAACAAGGGCAAGTGCAAGGTCTTGCATGTAGGTCGGGGCAATCCCAAGCACAGGTACAGACGGGGTGGTGAATGGCTCAAGAGCAGCCCTGAGGAGAAGGACTTGGGGGTAGTGGTGGATGAAAAACTTAACTTCAGCAGGCAATGTGCGCTTGCAGCATAGAAAGCCAACCGTATGCTGGGTTGCATCAGAAGCAGCATGGTCAGCAGGTCTAGGAAGGTGATTCTGCCCCTCTACTCTGCTGTGGCGAGAGCCCACCTGGAGTGCTGCGTCCTGCTCTGTTGTCCCCAACACAAAAAGGACATGGATGTGTTGGAGTGGGTCCTGAGAAAGGCCCTGAAGATGATCAGAGGGCTGGAGCACCTCTCCTATGAAGACAGGGTGAGAGAGTTGGGTCTGTTCAGCCTGGAGAAGAGAAGGCTCGGAGGAGACCTTCGAGCAGCATGCCAGCACCGGCCTACAGGAAGTCTGGAGAGGGACTTTTTACAAGGGCATGTAGTGAAAGAACAAGGGGAAATGGCTTTAAACTAAAGATCAGGTATTAGGAAGAAATTCTTCACCATGAGGGTGGCGAGGCACAGGAACAGGTTGCTCAGAGAAGTTGTGGATACTCCGTCCCTGGAAGTGTTCAAGGCCAGGCTGGACGGGGCTCTGAGCAGCCTGGTCTAGTGGGAGGTGTCCCTGCCCATCCATGGGGGTTGGCACTAGATGATCTTCAAGGTCTCTTCCAACCCTAATGATTCCATGATTCTACGATTCTATGAATAATGTAAAACCTTTTTTTCCTACATTAGTTTTGGTCAATGAAGTTTTACACTGACTACAACTTGCTGACATATCTTCAGTGAATAAAAAGATCTTCAAAATACAGTGGTATAAATGGAAAAAAAAAAAAAAAAGAAAGCAAAAGCTGAAGATGGAAAAGCTATGGCTGCTGTAATGCTGTAATTGGAAAAGTAGAGGTCTGGAAGTAGTAGAATGGGTGAAATGATTTGCTTTGAAATGAAATATCATGTTTAAAGAATATGATATGTACAAAAATATGTTTCAATAGTTTCAAATTGCATTTTTTAATGAAAATATTTTAGGAAAGATAAATGAAATATTAATAACTAAAATATGATTTTTTTTTTTTTACTTTGTCACAGAGCAAAGCATTTTCTTCAATCAAAAATGAAAATGTTTCCTATATTCTCTTCCAAACATGAAAAATAACATTTGTGTTAAAACTTAATCATCTTGTTTTATTGTTTTATTTCAATTCAGCGACTGAATCAAGAAAGAATAAAAAAAGAGTCACAATGGCTTACTGATAATTTTATAGTATTTTAATAAAAGTTTTCATGTTTGAAGTAGACTCAGGCAGATAGATGAATTAATTGATAGAAATATTACATATCACTTGATGGAATTTTTGTCTCTGAAGTTTGTAACACTTCATTTTTTGGAATGGGAACTGTACTTTATCCTGTAATGAAAGGTTATACTGAAACACAGTTTGAGAGAAAAGACCTGAAGATATGGGATAAACATTAATAGATTTGTATATCCTAAGGTGAGTAGAAACCACTTGATCATTCAATTCAAGCATTTGCTCTGTAAACAGGCCTTTCAGTTTCTTCAGAAGATAATTTACAGGATGTACTTTAGAAAGATACAAGGACTTATTTTAATCTTCAGGTCATGATGATCCCACAGTCTCAGCTGGAAAGCTCTTCTGTCTTTAATCCTTTCACATTTACAGCTAGGAAGTTGCATCTCATCTCTGATTTAAATTTCTGTGTTCCTGTTAGAGGTTTTGGAACTTGTTATGACATGATCAGAGATCTGCCGAACTTTTTGCAATGTAACTTTACTGAAACTCATTTAAAGTAAACAAGTTATCCCTGTAACAAGCTTCTGAGGCTCAGCTGATTTAACTTCATACTGTAATGGCTTCATGATTTTTTTTTTGGATACTCTCTGGTATTTTGACTTCTTGAAGTATAGAAACAACATCCTGTAATATCATTTCAACCTTTAATAAAACTTTGAATGACACTGGATTGAGAAGTCAAGTGTCATTTCTAGTGAAACTCTGTTCTATGAACTATGACAATTTGAGATTAGTTGAAATATTCTTTCATTTTAAGTCTGTGGTAAGAAACATAACCAAATGCGGAGGAGAAGCCCAAACTATATCAACAAAGGCTTTTAAAATCTACCTTTCTCACAATAAAGTAAATACATATGGTTTCATTACATCTAGTTTCTACAGAATAATTTAACCAACTTATTTTTAATAATGGATTTCTTCTTGTCATTCTGATTTAACCACTCTAATATTTTGTCCAAGACAGAAAAAAACATAGTCCCAAGTGGTATGCTTCTTGCTCTTAAAAACATTAGAATTGTGTCCAAAGTCCTTGAATCTTTATAAACTGTGTGACTTTTCAAGATTTGTTAAAAGTTTTAACATTAGTGACAAAAAATCCACAGCTAGGTCTGTTAGGGATCTTGGATGATTATTCAAGCTCATTGATTTAAAAATGTACCATTTTAGCACGTGCTATTACCATTAGCTACATTCGTGCATAAGCCTGAAGATAATGAATTCATTACAAGGACAATTAAAATTACATGCTAACTTTTTGCTACCACTCTTAGAGAAAACAGAATAAAACCCAGTCTTGTAAAGCTTATATTAAAATTCTGCTGACAATGTTCAGTTAGATAAGGTTCTGATTTTTTTCTACAGCTCTGTTTAAGTTAAGTCTACTGTGAAATTGCTAAGTACATAAGAAACCCCTATCTATCACTCTTTTAAAACAGAGTAAAGTTCAAAATATGTTCGCTGAGCTTTTATCTGTTTTATACACTCTGTCTCCAAGTGATTCCCATCATAGTCTGTGCTTTGCGACAGCACAGTTATTTCTGTCCTAGTCAAGATGATTGGCCCTTCCCAGGAATTACTCAGGTTAGTCTATGAAATTACTGATTCTAAAGGACTGGTACAAATTCCATTCCATCATTGTATGGTGTTGCGGAGACAAGTACTTGGAAACAAAAATCTTTTTTTACCCATTCCAAATACAAGAAAAAAGCAAGCAAATATTGTATTCTTTCCAAAATACAAACAGACAGGATGATGTATTTTAAGACCTACATTTTATTCTACTTTAAGTCATGTAATATCTTCCATAAAATGGAACACAGAAAAAAAATGTGCTTAGTTTAAAAGCTCAACTGGGATTACATATAGCTTTGGCTTAAATAAATAAATAAATAAAAGTGTCAGCTTTCTGATGAGTATATGTTCAGGCCACATGAGTTCAGCCTCATTCTGTTCTCTCCTCATTGTTCCTGTATATTTTAGTCTCAGGAAAAAGTCATATCCAGCACCCTACTTCTGACAATAGTCTGTGAACTGGGTAGATGAGAGGGTAAAATACTTTTCTTGGACCACTGAATCAGTTCAACAACTTAAATCATTTTTTATCTTTTGTAATGATTTTATTACCTTCCCTTTCATTCCACCTTTTTCCCTCATTTTCTCACAGTTGCTAATCACAATCCCACACTTACAATCTCCAAGCCAACCTCTTGTCTTTTCTTTCTCCAAAAAGCATGAGAGACTTGTTTCCTTTTGTAGATCTCCTTTTCCCTGTTAAGGGGATCAAATCAGGGGAGACACTGATCAAAACCAGTATTTATTAGAATACCTTTTTTCAATTAAGATGCTGTTATTAAGAGCAGATAACTGTTTGTACAAAACATTCACATATCCCTTCCCATAATACTCTCAGGCACACATAGATGCATACGCATAATTCCTAATTGTTACTTGTCTGGAGCAACAGCTAGCTGGCCAACCCTAGCTGTTTATGCAGAAGCAGAGGGTCACAGTGTGGATGCTAGGCTGGCTTTCAGAAAGTCCTTCAAGGAGGTCCTTCTTTCACCAGGTGTTTACATAATCTTGAAATACTTGTCTGCACATAGCAGGCACCACCTGCTTGGATGTGTGAATTACACAAACCTGTTGTTGATGCTGGTGTTCACTGGTGGCCTTGGATAGAGGCCACAAACTATTAGTGTTCTGAGTTCACCTGTCCTTGTGGACTAAGCAGGACTGCTGGTCTCCAGAGCTCATCAGGTATTAGAGACTTTCATATGCTACCTCGCGGTATCTATTTTTCCACTTTTCAGCCCAGTATTGTCTGGTAGCTATTTCTCCATCTGCATCTATTGACACCTGTAGAACCCATTCACTAAAACTCATATAGAAGGAACTTTCATGATGTCCACCCACAACACACCAATCCTAATATTTTGGATAAGTTTCCAGATGTTAAACACAAGTGTTTCTCTTACAA
The DNA here is from genome assembly GCA_000699545.1 of Podiceps cristatus. NCBI lineage: Eukaryota > Metazoa > Chordata > Aves > Podicipediformes > Podicipedidae > Podiceps > Podiceps cristatus. Next base: position 3,356 of record JMFS01065990.1, on the reverse strand, counting down.
TGAGTGCTGTCATGTGGGAAATGTCTCCTTCCTTCCCCTGCACTACATAAACTCCATTCATAATGACTCATAGTTCTGTGTATATTTACCACACCATCAGCCATTATTTACCACACTTCCAACTTCCTGTTGCCCTTGGCAACTGTTTTTCATAAAGCTATGGACTTAAATTAATTTTGCGGCTCCTATTAGAAAAACAAAAAAGAAATAACTTTCCCTATTTTTTTGCAAAAACTGTGAAGGGCTGCTTTTGTCCTTGGTAGGGAAGGTAGGGAGAAAGAAAAACCTTCAGTCCTAGCAGGACATAGGAGTTCTATGCCATCAACACTTTTACTTCATTGCTATTTAACTATTGTATCAGTAAAAAACATATTCATATTACTTGTGAAAATTAATGAGTATGTGACATTATTCCAGGCACCAGTGTTGAACTTGACTAAATATATGTGGCAGTAGTTCCTAACTACTAGTGATGAACTGTGTGTAGTTTTGGCTTCCATAGCAGCATTTAAAATCTCAGTCTATCACTGGATTGTTTTGGAGGCTGTATTTTAAATAAAGGTTTTCTGGGGATCATGTGAGTATGAAATACCTGGAGACAATCTTTAGAGTATACATTATATTCTTATTTGGTGCCACATGTTTCCAGCTGTAAAATATCTTTTGTATCTGTGTTTTCAGACATGGTTTATTTGCCACATGCCCCCAGTTAACATGTATAGAGCAGGATTCCCATCGGTATCTTATTATCCACTGTACATTGAAGTATTTCACTCCCATAATTTGTCACTAATATCAATGAATGAGAAAGACTGAATAATGTCTAAAACCAGATTCAATATTGTTATACATCTAGGACAGCATTATCATGTAGAGAATGCACTGCATCAGAAACTGAAGGTTTACTTAAGAAGAAGAAGAAGAAGAAGAAGAAGAAGAAGAAGAAGAAGAAGAAGAAGAAGAAGAAGAAGAAGAAGAAGAAGAAGAAGAAGAAGAAGTTGTTGTTTTCATGACTTCCAGAATTTTTTTAGGATTACACGGATCACTTCACCTTCCACTTGAACACTAGGTACATAATTCACCTCCGCTAGCAGTTTTATAAACCTGTTGAGGATAAAGGCAGAGAACTTTGTTCTCTTCTAGGTTTTCACCGGGTAGATACACTAATATTTCATGTTTCTAGTATTTCTTACAGCAACCCCGATTTTTGTATGCAGTCACAGAAGTACTGTGAACATATATTCTGGTTTATGACAAAGGATTTTTGGTAGTGGCTTCCAAAGTTTCTATATAAATTGAAGGCAAATCTGTTGCTTCTTTTGTTTCATCTGCTAAGCAGACTGACTTTTAATTTAAAATTTAATATTTGGGGGGATATGTATTGTTTTAATAGTCTGAAATTTAGTAGAAATTTGTCAGACTACAGCTTTTAGCTCATCATGCTATACAGTTAAGAGGGACATACTGAAACTGTCACCACAGAAATTCTGAATGCTGTAAATCTTTCATTTGTAATATTGTTTAGCTATTGAAGATGAAAACCACTATTTTTACATGACAAAAGCTGTATAGATTTTAGCTATCTCCAAGACTGAGCTTTCTCCTAGATAAATTCAGTTTTCCTTCAGTCATCAGAGTTTTTTATCTCTGAAATAGATAACTTTCTTAATTCAGCACTCAGTAGTACTGTGGAAATATAGATCTGCAATTAACTGCTGACACAGTTATTTTGCTTAAGCTGCATGTTTATGGAACTGTGAACACAGCAGTATTAGAGGCATAAAACCAAAAAAAATCATAGAAAACACTTCATCTAAATGGCTTTGTCTGTGTTCTATTCTTTGATTTTAACCAAAGGCAGTTATAAAGCAAATTGTTTGTTTTTTCCCTTTTTTCTCCCTCTTTTTTTTTTTTTTTTAATAACAAATATAATGCTATGAGAAATTTTCTTTGACTAATCTCATTTTAATTTTCCTTTAAGTAGAATAAGCTGATTAATAAGAGAGTTACTCTCATTGTGTTGAAGGGATACTTCACAAGTGGTCTTTTGGTTAAGAATACCAATTTCCAGATCTTTTAAAAAAACTTCTGATAATTAAGGTTTGGGGAACCAGCCAAGTCCTTTGTCAACAATAAGGTCTGCTCAACTTTATTTGACATACTACATTATTAAAGACCATATTCAGATTTAATAGATACATCTCCATAGAAAGTTAGTAGGTGGTGTTACAGTTTATTCCAGAGATTAATTAAATTTGGTCATTAGTGGATGTGTATAAAATGTTGAAAATATCTCTATAATTTAGAAGGGATTAAAATCAAAACAATTCTGTAGAAATGGTACTGAAATGTACAGTCTTTATAGAGAAAACAATACAATCCCATTAAATGAACACACAAATAAAAAGTGCCAATTTTTTAATAGCAAGACATTCAGTATCAGTGGCAGCAAATATCAAATGCACTTCAAAATTTGTCGTCAAAGCTGATAAATCTACTTTGCAATGTACCGAGGAAAAATACAATATGAATAGTTAAAGACACAGAAAGGACTGACTTTCAAAGATGTGACTAATAACTGAACACATTATTCCCCAATGTCAACTTTGCAAATGATTTATTATCGTTCTCATCAAGGATCTCTGCATAGAGAATGATTCTGTTAATTGTTTCTGCACATACAGATCATCCCAAATGTTTTTCTGCATACAAAACTAAAATTGAGTTACAATCCACATTTTTTTCTTGTGCACAGAGATAAATCACATGCAGAGATAAATCTTATTAAGCTGTTTTTTTGTCAAGCTTCTTGGTCAGTAACCAAGTATTAACACTAACTATACATAAGAACATCATTTCAGCACACACAACAGCACAAATTACATATTACTTGATATGGCTAATTCAAGTAGAGAGTGTTAGAACTGATGTGCCTTTGTGGATAAGAAGGCCAACAGCATCCTGGCATTTAGAAACATATGGCCAGCAGGTCAAGGGAGGTTATCTTCCCTCTGCATTCTGCCCTAGTGAGGCCCCATCTGGAGTCCTGAGTCCAGTTCTGGGCTCCCCATTTCAAGAAAGACAAGGAACTATTGGAGAGAGTCAAGTGGAGGGCTACAAAGATGATGAGGGGCATCTCTCCTCTGGGGAAAGGCTGAGGGAGATGGGGCTTTTCAGCCTGAGGAAGAGAAGACTGAGAAGGCACCTTATCAATACTTGTAAGTATAATCTAAAGGGTAGGTGTCAAGAGGATGGGGCCAGACCCTTCAGTGGTGCCCAATGACAGGACAAGGGGCAACGGGGACAAATTGGAACATAGGAATTTCAAGGCCTTTGACACTGTCTCCCATGACATC
>KL271261.1:4650-25057 GCA_000699545.1 Podiceps cristatus | reverse complement strand
GACCTGCAAGGTTCAGAGAGTGCGAGTGAGGGAATGAACAGCCAAACAAACAAATGCCCGAATGAACAAAAGGTGCCCAGCCCACCGTCTGGTCCCCACTTCTATACTGGGCATGACGTCTATGGTATGGAATGCTTCCTTTGGCCAGTTTGGGTCAACTATATTGGCTATACCCCTCACAGCATTTTGTACCTGCCTGTCAGCAAAACAAGGGAAGGTGGAAAACATCCTTGATCTCTTAGCAGCAACTAATAACATCAGTGTGTTATCAACATTCTTCACATACCAAGTCCCATACTAAATCCAAAACACAGTAGCTACTGGGAAGAAAATTAGCTCCATTCCAGCCAAAACCAGGACAACAGGCTAAGCAGATGGTGACCTGATTAGTTCTTAGTCTCAGGAGGCTGCTCGTGTCTCTATGCCTTCAGCTCCTATTGTCAGCATCGTATGATTTTACTCATTCTCCATGTTTTCGCTGACTGCCACATTGTTTAGTCTTCTCTTTTGAGACATTACTTAAGGATTAAAAACTGTATGCAGTAGAAAAAAGCAACTTTCACACTTAAGCCCACTGATTTTAAATGGAAATTACAATGTTCTGATATTCTTCTCTCACATTAATTTTTTAAATACGATCCCACCCTTAAGCATTTGATTCCCTACAACATGGATGTTCAGCCTACAGGAGGGCAGACCTGGGACGATGTACCAGGGAGACGGGCAGACCTTGACCCACTATGTATGGGCACCTAGTGCCATTGGAGGTGCTCTGGGGTGCTGCATTTGGCCGGCTGCCACGCCACCGGCAGTGTTCACCCAGGGCTTGAGTTGTGTCTGCCATCCTTGAAACGTATTTCTCAGGTACCGTAGGACATCCCCAGTGGCATTAGGCATCTAAGTCTTGATGTCTGAATCAAGCTCGCAAAGGTATAGATGCTGCTGTTTGACATCCCCACAAAGTTGTTTTCTTACTACCTGGGTAGGTTTAATCAGCAAAGCATCCTTTTATATGATTATACAGAATATGCTATGTGAACCAAACAGTACTTAGGTTGCACTGTGAAGTGGTACCCTGAAGTAAATGCAAATTAACAATAGACCTTTATCACAGTGTAAAACTTAGTCTAGAATAAAGTTTAACCGGTCCAATTTATGCTCTTTTTGGTGTCCATTTTCTGTGACTTTGTGTAAACTGCACTAATAAACATATCGTAGCATTTGTAATTTTGCACATAAATGGGCCAAATCCAAAAGCCATTATTCAAGAAAAAAAAGAATCAGTATGAACAAGAATTTTTTTTTTTTAGTAACAATGTCAGGATTAGATCTTGTAAGCATACATGTACTTACATATTATATATATACAGCTATATATATGCATATGTACACACACAAAGTGTACATATGATTTCTGTAGTTAGCTGGTCAGGAGTGGGTTAATTAGCAGGGGGGTTGGACTAGATGACCTTTAAATGCCCCTTCCAACCCAAACTATTATATGGTTCTTCTCTTCTGCCATAAGTGTCATGTTTATAAATAGCTGTTTCTTTCAATGATGGTTGAAGTCACTTTGTAAAGCCACTGCAAAACAGGAGATTGCAAATAATGTTTTATGTATGTCTTCAAATACTTCAGCAAAACCCATTTACCTTTATGGAACGATAGCTTTTAAGCGTGGACCCGTCTGCCCTGCATCCTGGGCCAGCCCCTGCAGCGTTCCTTACTGTGCCGGTTCCTAACTGGTTTCAAGTGGTGAAGGGAGCTGAGAGGCTGCAGAGGACCTGTCCTGCAAGCTAACAGTGTGCAAACCGGGGGCTTCCGATCTTGGAGGCTTAGGCCTCGTCTTGTCTCGGAGTCCTCTCTGTTGATGTGGGCACCAAATGTTCCACTGCGGCTATGCCGTCTGAAGAGCCAACGGGAGTAAGACTGAGCTGGGTCCTGCCTTTCCCCTTGAAGGCCACCAGCAGCCAGCATCCTTACTCGGTCCTTACAGCTGAACTGCGAGCCTCGCTGCCCTGCGTACGTCTGAAAAGGCCTGTTTATTGCAAACCGAAGTATCCCAGACTATTACTGTTCCCAAATCTCTTAAAAGGCCAGTTACTTTTATGTCCAGCTCCTAGGAATTTCAGGGGAGCTACTAAAAATCAGAAGCTTGTTTATTCATGTTACGTTTTTAAATTCAGCCAAGGCTTTTATCCAGATAACTTTCTGGATCAGCTGTTCATCCAAGTTATCTGTGATACATAATACTCCCTCCTAGAGACTCCACATCCACACCTTAAACCCTTAATCACCTTTATTCTCTCAGGTTTTTGCAGGGAGGTAGCAAGAGAGAAAGGAAAGATACCAACTACTTTCTGTAATTTAATTAATGATGTCATTTGTTTTAACAGCAGAGATAACACTACTAAGTTTTTGTTTAAATCTGGTTCAGTCATTTTGGTTGTGTGTGAATTAACTATGTTATAGTAAAAATCACATTTTTAAATTAAAAACAAACAAACAAACAAAACCACAAAAAAACCCCAACACAACAGATTTCAATGGTGTGATTTGTGCTAGGTGTTTTGCCTCAACAGCAAACAGAGCTCTCAACTATTGTTTTCATTCCAAAATATATAATTTGCCTCTGATTTAGTTGTCAATGTAAACTGATGCTTTAAAAGTAATTAACAACAACCAGTTGCTAATTGGGTGGGAAAACACCCTTCTGATGACAGACTTCGGCCAGAACAGATGTTTACAAAAACTTTTTTCTGTTGTACAAAAAGAAAGTCCCGTGAAGGAAACACATTATGTAGTGATTCTTAAAACTGTGCTCACAGCACAATATGAGATTTGGATTAAATGGGGGGGAAAGGGCAGAATCCAGGCCTGGAAATGTTCATTTACTATTGCAGTTCTATTGACCTGACTGATTATTCCCATAAATAAATGTTCATAGGTAAGTCTTTGCATCTAATTCAGCAAGCTAATTGTATTGCATTTCCTGTTTATAGACTTCTGTGAAGGACGGGGAAGAGATTAACTTGAGAGTGGATCTTTCTTCACACAATTACATAATGAAATTTTGTATATAGTTAAGATGAAACTACAGTGTTTTGTATTGCTTATATTTGGAAACTGGAATATGAGCTAGGCATCATGAACGTGGTGATACTACAAACCAGAAATAAAGTAATTTTAATAAAATGGACATAAAAATTCCCTTTGCCCTGAATTTTAAAAATAACATGTAACATACACCACTCGGCAAGAATGAATTATCTCCGTTTTATAGCATTAGGAATAAGATCACTTGATTGACCGGATCACAAATGCATGCCATTTAGTGGTATGCCAAGTAATAGCATGGCATTTATTTTTTACACCAATTCAGACCCACTGTATATGTGATTTATATGTTTTTCCAGATCAGGAAGTTAGAAAGCTTAAGACTAAAAAAGTGCTTTGCTGATTTTCTTGTGACAGACTATCAATTGTTAGTCTCTGTGTTGGAAGTTTCATGTAGGTGCCGATGTAACTTTGATATCTCCAGGAAAAAGGCTGCAAACACTTTGGTTCCTTCAATGTAGTTGTGTCTGAGAAGAAGAAAAGAAAGAGAATGAAGCCCTGTCAGGCTGTTTTGCTGTCCAAATTAGTGGCATAGTCCAGTGAAGTTTTCAGTGTCTTCAGAGGGATTTGCAAGACTGGCCACCAGAAAGAGCCTACAGAAACAACCCTCAGTATTACAGAAGTCACTGATTTATTAATGACAACTTTACCACGTGAAATCGCTCTGTCAGCTCTTTCATGCTCTCTTGTAACATGACTTATTCTGGTTCAGGAAAGGGGTAAGAGGAAAACCACCTCTTCAAGGATGAGAAAAGAATTGCCGTGGTTTAGCTCTCTATTCACGCCTGCTGTGATGGCAAATTTGAGTCATGACCACAACTGACTCAGCCAAAATAAATGATTGGAGAAGGGACTTGATCTTCCTCTCCCATGTGGAAGGCAGAGTTTCGGCCTGCTTTCACTCATTTACATTGCAAAGAACAGCAGGGAGAAACACCTCCCTGAAAAAAGGAGCAAGTGCACAGAAATCCTGGACATCCTCCAATTGGCATTTCTTTGATGAATTCACTGAGAAAATTTTTTCCGGTGTTATGTCCCCTAATTACTATTTTCTGTAGCCACAAGAGTTAAGGCTATACTGAGAGGAAACAAAAAATAATTTGAGAACCACTGTAAGATTCTCCAGTTCCACAAGCTCGGCATTACTTGACTCAAAAGCTGCACAGATGGTCAGGCAGCACTCTGAACAGTGTCTTGCCATGGCTCCTCAAAGAATGAACAAAAGTGGCAAGTTTAAGCTAATTTTGATATAATTACACTGTTTTGGTCCCTGTAATATAAATACACCTTTATATCCATTTATAGTGAAAACCATCAATATCCTTATCTAACCATTGGCCTGCATGCATGCAACTGGCATACTTTGAAATGGGTGCTGAGACGGAAGAGTGCCCATCTATCATAGAATCATAGAATCATAGGATGTTTTGGGTTGGAAGGGACCCCCAGAGCCCATCTAGTCCAACCCCCCTGCAGTGAGCAGGGACACCATTACCCAGATCAGGTTGCTCAGAGCCCCGTCCAACCTGGTCATGAATGTTTCCAGGGATGGGGCCTCCACCACCTCTCTGGGCAACCCGTTCCAGTGCTTCACCACCCTCATTGTAAAGAATTTTTTCCTTACATCTAATCTAAACCTACCCTGTTTCAGTTTAAAACCATTACCCCTTGTTCTGTCACCGTTGTCCCTACTGAAAAGATTCTCCCCCTCTTTCCTATAGGCCCCCTTTAAGTACTGGAAGGCCGCAATCAGGTCTCCCCGCAGCCTTCTCTTCTCCAGGCTGAACAAGCCCAACTCTCTCAGCCTGTCCTCACAGCAGAGCTGCTCCAGCCCTCGGATCATTCTTGTAGCCTCCTCTGGACCCGCTCCAACAGCTCCGTGTCCTTCTTGTGCTGAGGGCTCCAGAGCTGGACGCAGCACTCCAGGTGAGGTCTCACCAGAGCAGAGTACAGGGGCAAAATCACCTCCCTCGACCTGCTGGCCACGCTTCTCTTGATGCAGCCCAAGATACAGTTGGCCTTCTGGGCTGCCAGCGCAGATGGCAGATGATGTCTACATCATCATCTTTCAGACCAGAGGCAAATTTCATTGCCAACAATGTGATGTGTTTAAAGACTGAGTAAACACTTCATGAAAAGCGTATAGTGGTATTCCATTGGGAATTTTGCTTTCTGCTTGGCACAACAAGTTTGCCAGAGATGGTAGTTTGGGATGTCCACTGGAGAACAAAGTTTTCCATCTGGCAGTGCTTATGTGTGGGTACACGAGGACTTCCATTTCCCCCCCTTCTCTCATAGCACAAATGGATAAATAAGAGAGACCTGCTTATTTTCTCATTCTGGGAGTGCTCCCCGTCATCGGCTGCTCCGATCGGAAACATCATCATGCTTTTCTGCGTTACAGTCTGAAACATTCTGGCAATGGGAATCGTTGAACCATCCCGAATAAAATCTGGGTCTTCTCCAAAAACTGAAATAGAGGGAAAAATTGAATTCATTACTAAGTGAAATAAAGTTGTTTTCTTCTGCTACCAAATATTGGCTATCTGCTCAAACATCAAGAGGTTCTGAGTAGAAATTAGTTTGAGTGTCTAGCCAATTGATTTCATGCATCACTTGAACTCTACAAGCCTCTGGCTTTGTATCGGTACATGAAAGAACTACATGAGGTCTTCTGGCTACTTCTATTAAATACACCCCAACTCAACAACATGTGGAGGAAGGTGTGGTTCTATTAAAACCAATGAGATGCACAGGGGTAAGTGACTGTAGCACCGAATCAGGAAATCCCTTTTGCTCAATGGATGAGCACAGTTCCCTCCACCCTTGCAGACACATTAAGAACTGGAAAAAAAGAAGGAACATACCTGTTTTTATTGCCCTTTTTGCTGCTTTATATAGTGGATCATTAACATCAGTGAGCCAGGGCTTTGCACCCAAAGGCATAGATACTTCCAGTTTGTTTGGGCTGTTCCTCTTGGAAAAGACACTCTCCAAGTGCTCCACCACCTGTGGGGAAAACACGTTGCAGTCAGACGTGTTCAGCATCTTGCAACTCAAGCAACACCCACATTCCCACTTCTGCTCTCAGAAACAGGTAAGTGCTAGAAACCCTCAGTTTACTACTTTGGGTGTAAATTCTGAGGTGTTAAGCGTGACTTACTTTACACAGTAGAGGCCAAAGAAAAGGTTTGCCTCTTACCTGTTGTTTTACAACAGAAAGGTCCATGCTGGGGACCTGACGTATTGAGAATTTGCCAATGACTTTTGCCGGAATGACGGTTTTAATTCCTGGTTCGTGAAAAGCTCCTTCAATCCCATGAATAGAGAGAGAAGGGTAACGCCACAGGTGTAGAAGTATTTCTTCCTTCAAAAAATAACATTGAAAATATAAGGGATGACACTCGAGTCATTCACAATTCATATAATGTGAAGAAACAAGCTTATTCCATACTAACATTTGTATTTGGAGAACTCTGTATTTTAAAGATGTTTGATTTGTAATTTAAACCCATGCACATGTCATTTTAAAAAATACTACTTCTTTCCATCAACATTTGTTTACCTTTAGAAATATTTGGATGAGAACAGCTTTTCAGACACAACAAGAAAAGTGGAGCATTATTTTAAAATACCTTGGAAGTAAACTTTTCTAGTGGAAAAAACAAAAAAAAAATCAGAATAACTTCTGATCTGACCATCTGTTGATCTCAGAACTTCTCACAGGAGAAACCTGTGACCAGTTTAGCCAGACCCATCCCACATGATACCAGAGAATAAATTCTACTAATGACCATTAAATAATATAGTAGGTAAGATGATAATATTCAGTAACCAAGTTGATCTGTTTTTCTGGAGACGATAAGAAGGAAGGGAAGGGTGGGAATTTTATTCTAAGGAAGAAAGGAGAAATATATAAATTACAAATTAGTCTTCATGCAGAACCCCGGGCACTGCTCCTTTCCTACTCTAGTTTTATGAGACTAGAGTTTTATATATAGATAAAATTTGCACCACTTCATCCTCATATAGGAAAAGTATCAAAACTTATGTAGTGTAGTTACATTATACTTCTGTATTACTGATTATTACTGTCTAGCTTAGGCTAATTTGGAAGCTTTTTCATGGAAGTAAAAGCATCCATTTTAGAGTTTATACCAGTATAATTACATCAGTGATAAAAAACCAAATCACTCCTTTCTCTCAGCTGCCACTCTTCTGCAGAGAGATCTTTCTGAGCCAGCCCTTACGCGTTGTTTTTTTATTTAGGGTATAATTTTTAAATGCTAGCAAAGAGAGGCCTGTAGCTTTGGGTACTTTTCTGACATGTTCAGCAGACATCAAAATCTGAATTGAACAAATAAAAATCACCTGAAAAACAGCCTAAAGCTGCCTCCCGTTTTTCAGAGCTGAATACAACTTCTTTCCTACTATGTAACCTGTATGCAGGGGTTTTAATGCTTATTTTGTTTGGCTGGTTAGGCATGGGGGGAGAGGATCTGCAGTGCAAGAGAGAGGGAGCAATGCTATTAGTTTTGTCTTATTCCTTTTCATTGATTATTCATAGTTCGGATCACTTTCCCCAAGTGCAGTAGCTTACATTTTCAGCAGATATTAATTCTATTTACCTTTCAATGCTCTGTGCTCTTTTATTTTATTTTGAATTTGCCATTGACTGAAAACATCTTTCAGTTTGGCTTTATACATAAATGCTACGAATGGGTGATTTAAATTCTTTCTGCTGACCATTTACAGAGATTTTATGTTACCTTGGTGCCATAGAGGAATTTTTTCACACCACTATTATTTTTATGTTCCTCTAGATCAAATTCAATCGATTCATACAATTTCCTCTCCTCCTCCGTCAGAGCAGCGACGCTGTCATAGATTCCAGGGATCAGAATACGACCTGTGGGATCCACAAGGCTGCCTACAAAAAAAAGATACCAATGCAGGTGGGCCCCATTTCTTCCGTTTGGCAACCACACCTTTTCCCTTCCACCTAACTCTTTACTGAATGAGTAAGCCTAACAACTAACAAACAACTGTTTGCATCCATCAAGTTGTGGCACCTGACCTGATGTATTTTCATATTTATTATTTATTCATATTATTAGGAAAATCATTGAGCTGCTGTTTGTCTGTAGTGTGAGCTGCTGACATGAGAACATCATCCTACTGTGATACAAATCAGCATTAAAAAGCCAGGTTTTGCTGTGTGGGTATGTATTTAAGTTGCCAGCAACCCTTAAAGAGCCTTGATGATTGACATGACTGACAACAGCACAACAGGCACATGTCTGAGGTCCTGGCCTTACCAGGGACATTCCCCTCCTCAGCTGCTGCCACCGTAACTATGCTGAGATTTGGAAACCCAGGAATCTTCCTTCAATTAGATTTTCCTTACTCAGGTTGATTAAACATGGCACTGATCATCGTTAGGCTGACTGCTAGGTGTTGTTCCCCAGTTACTCCTGAGCGACGATGCAAGTTATTACCCAGCAGAGCTATCAGGTCCGCCAGCGGCTCATGAATGATGCCTCCAAACGTTCCAGAGTGAAGGTCTTTGTCACCACATTCAACCTGTACCAAAAACACTAGTTACATACAAACACTCCCTACCTTATTCTTCTGCCAGTGTTTGTTTTCCACAGCAAGTGGTGACTTCTGTTGTTTAAACAAGGCCACAAATGAATAGAAAATGATTATGTGGTTCTATTTATAAAATAAACATCAAGTCAGGAACAATCTGCTTCTGGCAAAGAGAAGATAGGGCTCTGTTAACTACTAGAGAGAGAAATTCAGCTGTCTATAGCACTTACAGGCATTTGAGAGATAGGGTCCCTCTCCATTCTCTCCTTTGCTTCAGTAAGGTTAAATACTTCATAAGTGAAACACTTGCATATTACTGTGTCTAACATCGCAGAATAAATTCTTCAAGTTCTCTGTCCTTTTTATTTAATGCAAAATCTTCCTAACAAAGGCAAGAAAGAACCTTGTTTTGCATTAAGAAAATGTATGTTCAACCTTAATTCCAGATTGCAACAAGTAAGAATTTAGGGGTCTCTTGAATCATACATCTTTAGAATAGAGAGAGGCATTTGGTTTTTTAAATGCGTTCTTTTTCCAGGCACATTTTCATACGTGGGTTTATCATAGAATGTTTTTCTGCAACAAACTTGTTTATTCTTCTCAAAACCTCATTACAGCCAACTGTCTGGTAGCAGACAGAGATCATTTTTGATGTTTTTAATGGCATCATTTTTCTTAACCAAGACTTAGAAGAATTGAATCAAGGCTGCCGAGGCTCTTTTGGTTAAAAACAAATTTCATTCTTTTTCAGACATAAAGGTTAATGCAGATTTTTCTTTAGTTCTCTAGTTCTTTAATCTTCTCTCTGAATTCCTTTTATGCTTCATCAGGAAGTTTCCAGATGAGAAATCTCTTCATTTCACAGTAGCTCATGTCGGCTGCTAAATATACTACAGTGCATGATTATTTGCTTCTGCCAATAGTTACAAAAATGTTGTGTGGCTTTTGAACCCAAAGATCCAACTAAACGGAGTCCCTTTAGGCAGATATGTTACAATAAGCAGTAGCTACTGCACAAAGGGCAGAGCTGCAGGAGAAATAGTTTTGGAGTGAGAGAGTCAGGGGGTGTAGGGATGATGCTGCAAGAGAATGGAGTTGAAGTGCAGATGGGGTGATGAGAAAAGACTGGAAGAGCAGCAGAAGAGTAATGGGATAGGAAAGGGATCAAGGAGAGAGAGCGTAAGTGGAGAAGTGATGATTGAAGTTGATGGAAGTAAATAAGGCTAATTGAACTGAGGGGGGACATCTGCACAAGCAAAAAAAGGATACGGAAGAAAGGTCTGTATTTGTAAATATGAAGCTTGCTCTCAGTCTTTCTCTGCACACAGAGATGTGGTTACAGGTACATCACAGCTCTCTGGCCAGGGGCCCAAGCCAGGAGAACCTGTGTCCTTTACCTCCACAAGGAAGCAGGCATTTCCCCGACTCCCGTATGTAAGGGCAGGCTTCCTCTTGCTGAGCCAGAGGTTGTCCGAAATCACGATATAATCAACATCAGAGAAAAAGCACTGGTTTTCTTCAAGTAACTTTTGTAGCCCCAAGGACCCTGCTTCTTCCATGCCTTCAATTACAAACTTGAAGTTTACGGGCATAGCCTAAATGAACATTAGAGAAGTCTGGGTAAGGAACAAGCATCTACAAAAATAAAATTAAAAAATCTTTAAAATCAAAAGCAGGCTGGCTTGCAGTATACGTTGTGTTAGGAAAAGAAGGACATAGGATATATGTCTTGCTTCAGTAGAAAGGGCAATGATAAATACACACAGACAGTTTCCTAGAAAAACTTGGTTTTGCTCGTGTTTTTGGTTTGGTTTGGTTTGGGGTTTTTTGGAAGGAGAGTAAGTGATATCTTTTTTTCCTTCTTTGTGTTTTCAGAAAACTTGCTGGACTGTCTCATTAAATGGGCTTTCTCTCTACTATTAAATATTCTAATTGCTTTGGAAAGTCTTACTGTGTAAGAACAGTTGCATTTTCACATAAAATTTCCTGCCTCTTTTATTTCCACTGTTAGTGCCCATGCAGGAACCACTGGCAGAGGTCCACTGCTGTGGTTTTCCCAACATCTTATCTATCACCAGAGTTACTCACATGGCGGTAAAAATGCTGCTGGTGATTCTACTATAATTGTCCTTTTAGCACTCACAAATCTATTTGCCAGATAGTTCATAAGGATGTATTGCCAAGGGTAATTAAGAGAACTTTTATTATGGAACAGTGTGAGTTAGAAATGCTGACATGTCCCATAGGAGAAATAAATCTGAGCTTAGTTTCCCATTCCAATTCATTTTCTCATTAGAGGTTTTAAGATGTTTTCTGTGTTGATTCAGTGCTCAGATTAAACCCAGGAACAAATGTGTAGAATTAAATGATCTTGTATTATAGATGGGTTCACCAATGGTTCATTGAACCACCACAAAAAATTTAGAAAATGTTCATGAATATTGTCTGATGGTCTGTGCTGTTTTCTAGAGAAAGGCTTCAAATGACAAAGATTTTTCTTTGCTTGCTTGTTAAAATGCCAAAATAGCTATTAGGGATTTGAAAAACTGGAAAGATGCAGAAAGACAGCCCCATAACCATATCCGCTAACAACAGCTAATCTGCAGGCAAGTAACAACGTGTGTGTTGGCTAGTGCTTAGGGACACTGAGGTCAGTTCAGTACTATTAATGCAAGAAAAACATCAGTTTGCCAGAAGGTTGCAAAAGGACTTTAAAAGTCAAGACTGACTTACACTCAATTTGTGCCACATTGTCATAACAGAGGCACGGAACTGTTTCTCAACAATCTAACAAAATGCATTATGTCAATTCAACTTAAAGACCTTAAGTTGGTTTAGCATTGCATTGGGGATGCAATTAGCCCCAAATTATTAAATATGCAGGCTGATTTAAAGGTAACTGTGTTGGTCATTGTAGCAATTTAAGCAAAAGTTTAGTTCTTAGAGATATGTCAGTCACAGTGAGTATATTTGTACTTGGTTAATGTACCCATTCAAAGAATTCGTTTTGATAAATCTAATATATTGTTGAAAGAACATCCCATTATGTATAAGCATTTTTAGGTATTTGTTCTCTTCATACATAAATATAAATTGAAGGTAACTTATAGGTAGACAAAACCAAAGATCAGCAGAATGTAACAGTAGAGATGAGTCTTCATGACCAGTCTATGATGCATGTTATTTTACCATTTTAAAAGCTCTCAAAAGAATAGGGTATCAAAGCTGTATAATGTACATAATATATATTGAATGCTTCCCCCAGTGTGTTTTTCTCTGCAAGGCAATGACAGCAATACCATCTTTACATTGCATACTGACTATTCAAAATATAAATGCTCAAGGACAGATTCTTACTAGAGTGAGACCAGTGTTCTGGATATAGCATTAGAAGTAAGCTAATACTTCAAAATGCATGTAGTCTATTGAGACAGAAATGTATCATCCAACTCACAGAAAGGTAAATGCATCCCTCCAGAGAAATATAGTAGTAATAGTAATAGTAATAGTAACGGTAACAGTAATAGTAACAGTAACAGTAATAGAAGTCCTCATTGATACCTACTAATTTCAAGGCTCTGAATGTTTCCACTGCATTTATCCAAGCTAAGACAGGTCCTTTATTATCTGTTGCTCCACGCCCATAGAGATTTCCTTTAAAAGAAAAGAGGAAAGTTTAAAAGCAATCTTTGAAACTTCTCTCGTCACTTCAATGCAATTAGCAAATTCCTTTTGCCATAGAAGGTGTAGTGGTGTGTCGAGTTAAGTGTCAAAAGAATCAGGATTTCATTGACTTGTTTTAAATAATAAGGTGGTGGATGTCTCCCAGCGGACTGGCACACCTTCCCCCTCCCCCCACCACTTTTTGTATACATCATGATGTGGTTTCTGTAACATGCCAATTCCTGAGCTTCACTTTCGTTCTTAGGAGCTGTTTGTTTGTTTGCTCCAGCATGCCTGGAGACTTTGCAAAATATGCAGCTTGTGTACACATCAGCCTGTGCAGGTAACAAGCAGCAAAAACCCCACAGTTAAATACCACTGTAGAGGTATGAAAGTAAATGTCTAGGTAGATTTTTTTTTTTTTAAGTGTTTCACTGTAGTTATATACAGGGACAGATTTCAGTTTTGTGTACAGTGCTAAGTATCTGTGGCAGTCCCCACTGGAGGCAGAAGAGTTACCCCAATAAGGCTGTTTGGTCCCAACAGATGGGAAAGGGCGACTTAATGACTATAGGGCAGGCCCAGGAATCGGGATTTCTGGGTTCGTGGGGTCTTATTCATCCGCTGACCTTCTACCCATCATTTTTGTTCCTTCAGTGGATGGAGATTTTCATGCTCAGCTGGCTGTAACGGAAGGATGATTACATTAAGAGGGGGCTCACAGTCTTCCACTACCAATGCTCCTTAGCTCCAGAATGGCAGGTAGAAGTCCTAAAGGATTATGAAACGAGAATGGGAAGTGCGAGGCAGGATAATGATTGATCCAACAACCCAACAAGAATTTTAAAGCAGAAATGTATTCTCTACTGAATACTCTGTAAGGCAACATTAACCTCATGTGGCTCTTCCACACTAAATATTGACCAATCACTGATGGATCTCACTAGTCACAGTGTGGTCATCAAGACTCAAAGCTGTTGGATTTGTCCCAAAGATTTCTATGGGAGAAGTCCTGATGCTGTCGTTAAATATACAGGGAACTTCCTTCCACTCAGAGTATCAGTCGTGTATTCAAATAGCAATACAAAAGTTATGACCAGGTACACACCATCGATTTCGGTCAGTGTGTAAGGGTCAGTTTTCCAGCCATCTTCCTTTTTGGCAGGCTGCACGTCCACGTGACCATAGAAACATACAGTGGGGTTTTGTGGATCCTTCCCCAGTTCCCCAAGAATCACGGGAGGTAGCGGGAGGTCCTGGCCATCAGGCAACTGTGGAGAAATGTTAAAAGCAGCAACAAAGGAAAAAAAAACCTTTGAAGACTTATGAGTGTTATAAAACCCCCTGGAATTCTCAGTATTGAAAATACTCCTGCATAATCAGTGAGCTCTGATTTGATCAGGCCCACAAATCTGACTTTGAATTCAGCTCTAACCTACACAGAGAAATTAAGATTTTAATCCCCACCTGTTTAGGTTCTACAGGGACTATATGGGGCTCTTCTAAGGTTTTACTGTCATGAATGCACTTGTTACTAAACTCTTACCTCCCAGCACTGGATAAGACAAACTGACTGCGTGCTGTAGTGACAAAAGAAAATGTTCTGACACTGAAATAGTCAAAAGCCACATGGACTAATCTGGGGTTTGATTTTGCCACAGACAGATGGCAGGAGGCCTGTAACCTCAAATATAAAAATAAAGTTTTGCTGGCAGAAGGCAGCAGCAGCTATTTCAGACTGTTTTTTAAAACAGGTTAAGGCTATAAACTAATCCTGTAACGTCCCATTGTGCAGAACACATCTCCACATTGGCCAAGAGAGAATGGGTGTTTCACAGGAGAGAGAAATAAGAAGTGAAAGAATGCGTGTACTCCCTTGTATTCACCAATAATATCAGACTGCATTGGTCTGTCACAACACAAAATCATAGCTGCTTCTTGCCAGGCAATCAGAGGAAAAACCCATTTTGTGAAACTGTATTTTGGCCCTAGGCAGAGAAAAATATCTCTGGTCTCTGCTCCAACAACAGGTAATCCATTCCCCGCTGTTATCAACACAGACTGTTGCTATATATTTTGGCAATCATAACTGCATGCCAAGTGCATGTTAAGGTTTTAATTTTAAATGCAGTCATTACAACTATTAAATGACACAACCTGAAACATTTAAGTATTGCTGTGCTGCAAGGGCCTTGTGCTAAGACTCTCACAATCCTCCCCGGAAGCCTCAGAGGAAGGAAAAGGGAATCACTGTTAGTGAACTTCCAATCCTTGTTGGAACAGAAATCTAACAGCAGGTAAGATCCCCCAGCTACAATAAGATAAGTAAACTAGAGACAAAGATTCTCAGAAATTAGCTCTTGCCTGTTGCTTTCCAACAATCATTAAGAAATGGCTTGGAGCCTTTGTCAGAAGCTCCCAAACCCAAAGATGGTGCTCAAGATAGCTAGCCCTTCCCATTTGGCAACATTTTCCTTGTAGAAGCTACCTCCCTCATATAGAGACTTCGGTGACAAACTGATGCATTAGCTACCATGCTTCATTAATCAAAAGAATGTAAAAATGAGCCCTGGTAAAAAAACTCACGCCTTTTATTTTCACAAACTGCTTTCCTTCAGTTATAATGTCAGTGTCTGCTATGCAGAGAACACCTGCATTTGGATTGTCTGTGTGGTCTCCCAAGTCTGTTGGCAGACAGTCTGAGAAGGGACTGAATTTGGCAGGACTATTGATAAATTGTTATCTAACTACCAAAAAGATCAGTAAGTCATAACATATGCATATACATGGCACTGAATGTAATAGGTAGACCACAAGGTATGTGTGCGAATACGATGTTTTAAATATAAGAATGAGACAGGCACCTGATGTGACCCCAGGTTTACTAAATTAACAGTGGCTCCCAGCGCTGCAAGTCTGTCTGCTGCCAATGCCATCATTCGTATTACTTCTTTCCTTAGATCTGGTTGAACAGAATCGCTTTCCACAGCCACCCATTCCTTAAGATCCTGCACAGGAAGGAAAGAAGTACAGTTAAATCACACAGGATGCTGCGGTGTTTGGCCTTTGAACATGAGAAGTGTCACATTGGAAGATGGCTTCATTTCCATCCCATCACAGCAATATCATGGATACCATTTTTTTTTCCCCAGTCGGTAAAGATTTGCCAGGAGCCAAGATCACTTTTCTTGTGCCTGAAATATGCACCTCCAATTTGCCCCCCACCACAGAGCCATGCACCATCACCTCTCCTCCGCCAAGCTCCCTGACACACCACCGGCAACAGGGGCCATGTGGTTCGGTGCTTTCCTTGTTGGAGTATGGTGGCCTGTCCAAGCACTTCACTCCCACAAGAAAAGGCTTCAGAACGGAGAGGAATTGCTTAGAGGGGTCTCCAGGGTCAAGAGTCCTAATTATTTTTAAACAGGGAGGGGTGCTCACACTTAGGCATTCATACTGTCAGCCATGGGTCTAAAACCTGGTGGGAGAGGAGGTAGACTAGATGCTGAGCAACAGTTTGCATTGCAGAAATTGGATTATGACCGAATTACCTTGGTGATCCTCTTGAGGATTCAGAAGTGCTCATAATTTTAAAGCATAACTGATATTGACTGAATTAATTATGCCCCTGTTTCTGCCTTTTCGCAGAGAACTGACAAAAATGGAAACAAACCAGCACAGGACTAAGATTCCTCTCCTTGTCAAGGGCAAACCTACAAAATCAGTTCTCATGTAAAGCAAGTGAGAGAGCATCCTATCTGGCTTGCTTCCCCCATGTGAGTTCATCTTGGCTGAGTGGAGCCTTACTCTGCACACACTCAAAGGATGCCCACAGCCACCTGGTCTGTGGAGGTGCATGCAAATCCCTTTTCCACCCAGAGGGTCCCCAGCCCAGACTGCCCCTTCACAGCTTTGCTTTGTGAAGCACATGTGGCACACCTGATGCCAGACCTGGAACCCTGCTCATTACCTTAATGGCAAACACTCATCGTAGAGCACAGGCCTCCGGGACACCAGTTCTGCACTCATCATTTCATTGCGATATAGTTCCTACCTTGATGAAATCACTTTGATGTACATCAATGTACTGGAAGATCTCCGCCTCCAATGCTGAAGGGGACGATAAGGACATTCCTGCCTTAAAGAGTAGCACAGAGCTGAGACAGATGCTATCTGAAAGTTAAAGATAAAATTCAAGATGTTAGAGACATCCTGCAATACGGACTTCTTTTCAGTGCTAGAAAGCATAGACAACTGCAAAGTGCTGAGCCTATTTAAGTCCTTCAAGCCAAGAGAAAGTATACCTGAATTATTTTATCACATAAAACCTGCAGTCAACTCATAGTCAAGTTTCTGAAAGAAAAAAGTGAATACATGACCAAAGAGTAAAGAACTTTACAACTGCTGCTTTATAAGTACATTAGAGGAAGTGTTTTCCAAAGAAACATTTGTTGCATCAGTTTTCAATGCACAAACCTCAAATTGTATAGTCTGAGAAGACAACCGCAGGGGAAGACTTGTAAACACCAACACACATCAGTGGCCCAGGGGACTCATTTTTCTTTTTCTTCATTTCCATAAGAAGGGAGAAGAATGGATTCACTGACACACGTTGTGTATTTCATATGAATATGGGAGAACAATCCTGACACCAGAGAGTATTAAACAACAAATAGCTTTTGTGGTTGAGTAAGAACAGTGTCAATCCAGAAACACTTGATAAGTACAGAAGTAATTTAGTACTTGCAGCCTCTCTGCCATCTTGTTTTTGACAAGGTGAGTGAAGATTTAAAAACTAAGATTTTAAAAAAAATGTTTTCATTTTAGTTTTCCCTTCCTGTTTCCTTGAAGTTCCTGCTGCAGTGTCTTGAATCGGTGTCAACAGATTTGACAGGTTTTGACTTCAAGGATAAAACCCTGCACTGATTCTAAAAATATTCTATACTCATGACAAAACATGCTGTTGCAGGTCCATCCATAATTCCTTAACTTTGATACATTGCTAAGGTGATAGGACATAGTAATAATGATAATTTCAATTTTGTTTCTCTGACAGAGAAGAAAGATGGAAAACCCAAGCACAATGAGCAAAAGGGAAATGTTCATTTCAGCTGGAGATGCTGGCTGTATGAAAGATGGGCCCCATTTTCCAACCTTCTCTTGCAAGCAAGGTTGCATCTGCATTGCCTGTGACCCAGGTCACTCTCTGAAGTAAGGCTTTGAGAAGGCCTGTGACACTAGAAGCAATCCCAGTGTCCAGTTCTGACATCTGTTAACACTGGAAACACTTGTATTGGAAGAGACCAAATACCAATTTTGCAGGACGGTGAAGCTACAAAGCCATGCTACGGAGGTGACTTAACTGAGAAAAGAAAAATCCAAATTTCAGTGGGATTCTTAGGATGGAGAGAATAAATGTAGGCATATTATTTAAATGTAAGAATATTATTTAAATGCTAATACATGCTGGGAAAAAACCCTCGGGTGATGATCAAAGTACTGTTTTCTTCTCACATGATTTTCTCTACAAAAAGGTAAACCTGACCTCCAAAAAGTGGATCTAATCAACCATCCCCTTTAAATATTCCCATCACCAGTTACCACAGAAACAATCTGGCCTAAATCAAAAGGGATTATTACGGGAACTTTTGAAGCAAGCATGAAAAAATATTCAGGACCTTCCAGAAGAGACAAAGCATCTTCTGGGATTTAGCAACAAAGAAGCAGAGGAGAATGTGGTTTTGGGGTTTGGTAGCTTAGGTTTATAGTCATCTTTGGACAGAGCTTTAGCAAGGAAGGCTTAACAGGATTTTCACAACTACCCCAAACTTAACATCCCCATTCTGGCTATTTCTTCCAGCCTTGGACTGTGCAAGTGGCTGCAAATATTTGGCAACTGAAGTCCATTTTAGAGAGGGCAGTAGTACATAGGAGTGCTATCACACACGTGGTCAGGACTTCCCAGCTGCAAAGGGCAGACCAGACGGACTCCCAGGCTGGAGTGGTGGTAACTGTTCCCCGATGAACAGTTTCCTGACAAAGGCGAAATGCTGGCGCTTGCTGGGGCAGTGCCCAGGTAGATACAGGAGGGCACATGAGCTGACGCAGATGGTCATGTCCAAAAGAGGCCCAAGATACAGGAGACAATGAGTGTTGGGTAAGAGGTCCCTTCTAGCCCAGATTATTCTATGATTCTATGATAAGTATCAGTGTCTTCATCATATATGATTTTCCATCTTTCTGTTCAAATATTCAATTTGCTGAATTCTATGCATTTTTACTCTAAAAAGAATGAGTGTATATATGTAGCTGGCACCTTATGGTGACTTGAAGAAACAGCTATCTTTTAATATTACATGAAGGTCAGAATCACAAAAGGCCTGCTTATACAGGAGATGTGTGCTGTGGTGATGGTGTATCTTCCTCTATTTATCTGTGTTACATGCAAACGACCTGACAAGAGACATATGTCTTCAAGTTATGTTTCGTTAGCTTTTAACTGTTTAAGAAAACGAAACGAGAAAACTAAAACACTGTGGAGAAAAAAAAAATAAATCATTCAAACAAGCAAAGCATCCTAGGAATATATGAAATGATTCTGTGATATTTTTGAAATGGAGACAGACTTCAATAAAAGCTTATAGAATATCACAAAAACAGTTGCTTTCATAAATGGAAATAAGCATGAACAGTGGCAAAATAACTGGGAAAATGAACGTGAGAAGATACTTGCACAGTCCTCCAGAGTAGCAGAGAGCACCAAATACTAATAATTCAAACAAGAAATTAGGTAACAACTATATTGTGCTGTGCTTGAGGAAGGGAGGGAAGCAGCAGATGGAACTTCATATTAATGCACAACTAATAGACAGGAAATACTGTTAGAAAGAATTTGGATCACAACTAGGAAAGCTTGTGTAAAAAAGGGAGTTGGTTTAATAAAACAGTAGAAGGATTTCAGGCAAGGCTAAAATAGCTCAGTGTTAGGAGGAGGGGAAAAATTATTTGAAAGTATGATAAAGCCTAGAGAGGGGGAAATATCAAACAGAGACTTCAGCATTCAATTTTAAGTCTATTTTATTTGATCTTATTTTAAAGAGCAGTTGCTGCTTTATAGAAAAATGTAGTATGACTATTTTTAGAAATAATGCATGACAGTCACACAGTTTCTCTTCCTTCATTCCTTGGTAATAAGAACATTTTTGTGTCTCACTTCCTCCCATCTCGTTAAGTACTGCTAAGAGAAAACTTAGCATTCTTAGGCGGCAATTTAACAAGAAATCCAAGTTGGTCCTTTAACTAGAATGGCTCTCATAAAGTATCAACTAAACTTACAAACATTTGAGAAGCAGCTCCTGAACAGGCTTTGCTGCCCTCCTTGCCATTCCTGAAGCGCCTGCCTCCCTGCGATGCAGCATTTGAGATGCGTGCAGGGGTGGGGGAGGGCGTGCCAATGAAAACTGAACATTTTGCAACCAGCCCAGAAGAAAATAAAGTCAGAAGTTGCCTAGTGTGTAAATAATATAAAGAACATTTGACGTGAAAGGAGATAAAGATGTGTATGGGAGTAGGAGCTAATTTACTGAACCAACGGTGGGCTCCATTGAAAGGAGCATTCCCTCTCAGCAACCACCATCAAGGAAGACGAATGGCATAACAGGGTTATTATTTAACTTCCTTTAACAACATTCACTGATAAGTGGCCTACCTTTGGTGGAAGCAGGCAATCAAGCCTTAGTTGCCTCTCCGACTGACTGGGTGAGACCTTTGGAGGAGGAGGACGACTCTTTCCGTGGCAGTTCTCCGGCAAAGCCCTGACCACGTGTCGCTGTAATGACCAGGAGCTGCAGAGATCCAGACACGTGCAGGGGGATGAACACCCGCTCACAAAGCCTGACCACATTTGAAGATGGTTAAAGAAATGGCATTAAATTCAATAAACTGTGTAACAGAAATGAAAGCATTTGGCAGAAAGCATAGGTAAAGTCTGGCGCTTGCTGACAGGAGACACCGCATCGCCCAGCGCCGTTCCCAG
>JMFS01065979.1:0-34974 GCA_000699545.1 Podiceps cristatus | reverse complement strand
ACATTCTATGATTCTATGATTCTATAAAACCTTTTCACCTGAGGTTGTTGAGACCTTTAAGTATGGCCCAACTTACATAGGCCCAAAGACACAAAGTGCCTAAGAGTAAGAAAGTGATCAGGTATGGTTTTAGTGTTAATGAGAGAGACTCAACTTTTCTATCTTAAAAAATAATAACCCTCAGCTCCCCTGACTTTCTCAGCTGAGTAAAAGTTACTTTAACATTTGTGAAATAATCTAAGTGTTTTAACAGAAGTGGTCTTGATGTGTCAAAGTATTTGCAGAAAAGTTATGTCATTAAAAGACACATTGAAATGATATCACCTATCAAACCACTCTTGAAAAACATTGTAGAAAATACTATACATTAATTATTTTGTCCATCCAGTGAGACAGCTGACAAATCTGTGGTAAACAGAATTTAAGGTCAAATATCTAATTTAGGTGAGAAACTTAAAAAATCCTTAACTAATAAATGAAACCTAATAAATAGTGAGGATGCTGTGCTTTGAAAAGACTCTACAGTACATTTAATTAGAAATAACACTAAATAACCAAGATGAAGTATTAATCAAAGATGTCTTTTTGAACTTCCCAACTCATGTGTATCTTAAGCAACTACTTCTTGGCTTGGGATCTAGATCCTGGAAAACTCACCTAAGGGTAAGGGCTTAATTTAGATATTCTCATCCATCAAGAACAGTGGCACTGTCACCTACCTCTGCACCATTATTTGATGATTATAGTGAGATACTAGAGTATTAATCTGCATACCTTTACTCTAAAATCAATTCCATGACATTCTTGTCCTTCTTCTGTTCAGAAGTGATGAATAAAGAGATGTCAAATGCACAAAGGAAACAAAGGAAATCTCAGCCTCCTCAGGCTTCCTAGAATACGGAGATGACAGAGCAAGATAGTGTCCACCTCTATGTTATTCTCTTTTTACAGCCAGATGTGCTGAAAAAATTTTTAAGAGAAAGTCTTAGTAAATTTTTAACTGATCTTTTTTTCCTTTCCTTTTATTTGCTACTTTCCCCAATCGTCCCATCAGGGATAGATGTGTTTGTTTGCTACAGTTTTGGACATTTGGACAAACATGAATTTGTAACAAAGTAGTTCTGTGGTATCTGTTAAGGCAAATACTGATTGAAGAAAGTGACAAGAAATGTTTTACTTTTACCTGGTTAATCTGTAGGCAAATGATCCTTATCTTTGCAAAACAAGTTGTGACAGTCTACTACTATTATCTTGTATTATAGGCCTCAGATATATGTGCTATATTCTTGAAATATTTTTTCCCCAGTTTTGTCATAATCTTATAGAACTACTAGATTTCTCACTGGTTTGAAAAATATCTTTTGAAATTTCTCCAACAAGGATTCTTTGTCATCAACCAGTGTCTTCAAAAAACCCCTAGGAAAAATATAATAGTCACCAAGTTAGACAGAAATTGAGGTTAAGTGAGTCTGCACATGCTCCATAGTGGAGAAATGCCTAATTTTTTTTTTTTTTTTTATGAGAATAATTATGTTTTAGAAGAGCTGGTAAAGAGATTTCTCTTCTCACAGTTGATTCACCTTAATTCCACCTTAGGGGACAGAGAGCAAGACATACAAGATATGAGTTGAGTACAGTGGAGTTATGAAGACTACCTGAATATTGGAAATGGTAATTTCTCCTAAACTCTCTTTATGATTCTCTCTCATGACACTTCTCTCAGCTCTGAGGGACATAGCACAGAGAAGATACGGAGAATCTAGATTGCTAGAAAAAGCCCCACATCTAATTTTGAGCAGAAGCAAAATCTCAAGGCTCTCAGAAATAGGTACTTACAGTTGACATGGTTGAAGAGATTTATCATACTGTCTGAGGAATTACTTTGGCCTAGATATGGGCAGGAAGATGTGGTGCTCAGAATCAAAATTAATTTGTAGCAGTGCTGACAGTTGAGTCCTCAGTAATGGTCACTTTTGGCCTTAGACACCTAACAATAATGTGTCTCCTTTGTGGTCTTTTTATAATTTTCATTTATGTTCTCAACAAAGAAGTTCATCACAGAAGACATGCCTATCTCTTCACTCACTTGTGGGTATGGGAGTGGGGTGGGAGGGAAGGATTTCATTGTACCAAATCCCACAATGCATGACAGAACCTCAATGGTCTGTTCCAACATTTCTGGAATTCACAAAAATGGAAATTTTAGAAAGGAAAGGGGTGTTTGAAATAATGTACGATTGCAGAATAGACTGAAAATGAAATTAAAAACCATGATCAAAGCATGTCATACAAAACAGTAATGAAAGCAGTAAGGAAAAGATAGCCACATCCTAAAACTGCAGAACAATAAAGAATGATTAAACATGTCCTGCTAATTTCAGTCTATGAGTTATGGAGAAGGAAAAAAACAGTATTGATATTGAATACCAATGAATACCAATGCATTTACTTTTATGGAGAAGGAAATTTATACACAATAGGTATAACTAATTTCCTGTAAAGGTAAGAATCCGTTATGCTAAGGATGAAAATGCCTCAGTTGTAGAGAACAGTAGAAACAATTACTAAAGGAAAGCACATTAAAATAGTTTGTTATAATTCAGGTGAAAACTAGAAAGAGCTTTCTGAACCGATTCTGCTACTGTCCTTTATTTTCTCTTACTCAGGTTCAGCAATTTCTTTATGACAGAATGAGAAAAAGTGGAATTAGTTTGTTTCTTTGCTTAATATAAAGAGGTGAAAGTGTCCTCACCATTTTCAAGCATATATCTAAAATCAACATAGAGTCTTGTATATATTATACCTATAACTCACATAACGCAGTGAGTAAAAAAGGCACTTTCATTGATCATTTTTAACCAAAAGAGTGATTTTTCATGATGCAAAAGGATACCAGATGTAATAAAACTTGTTCTTTTCTAGAGCAAAAGAAGAAAAAGAATGAAAAACATGATGGACTTTGAATAACACCTCAATGGTAATGCTATATAATTGCTTTCCATCCCTTCTATCAGCAGTGAAGCTTCAAAACATTGATCAAAGATGATGCCTAACACATAATGCTCAGGCTGCAGCACACTGTTACAATTCCTCACCCTCATAATAATTGTAGCATGAGCAGGCATAAAGATGAATATTTTTTCTTAAATTGTTTTTCAATCTGGACAGATAGGATTAAAAGATTCTGACAGGAACGAGTTATATTAGAACATCAGTGTCAATAGATATATCGTGGACATTTGGATAAAAATACTCTGAACATTTTACATTACTACACAGTGTAATAGCATTACTCACTGTCAAAGCCCTGCTCACAGAGAAGCCATGTAAAACCTCAATTGACAAATTACAAACTGAAGCTATTTGAAATTAAACGTGTTAGCTGATGACATAATGTGCTTATTACCTTACCTGCTGTGATTTAATATGATTTGTCATTAATGATATTAAATTTGAATGGTGCTATTGAGCAAAAGTTGGTTAAGAATTTCCAAAAGTTTTGTAAACATGCTGATTGATCGGAATCAAAACTGCCATGGGAATGTGTGATGTAATTAATGAATTACGCATATGGAAAAAAATAACAGAAATATGATTAAAGAGTAAAAATGATGAGTTTTCATATAGGTTGATATTTTACATTTTTAAATATGAGTTTACTTT
Source organism: Podiceps cristatus (assembly GCA_000699545.1). NCBI lineage: Eukaryota > Metazoa > Chordata > Aves > Podicipediformes > Podicipedidae > Podiceps > Podiceps cristatus. Next base: position 31,311 of record JMFS01065979.1, on the reverse strand, counting down.
TTAACTAAAAGCATTAACACTCAAAAAATCAAAATTCAAATAAAAACTAAGCTAAAATTTTTGGAGAACAGGGATTAATTCTTTGAAGGGTGATAGCTTGGAAATTTTCAAATAATCTATTCACATAATTTATGAAAACAATTTCAGGTTATGGCTATTTAGACTTCACAATGTTTTCTAATTCATTTAAAGATCAGATTAGTTTCATTTAAAACTGTGAAATGAATTTTTATTTTTTTTTCCTTCAGGTTCAATTATAAACAACTAATTATAATGCAGTATGCTATTAAGAGATTCTCATTATAGTTCTGGGGAACGTTATTAATTCAATTTGTAAATATAATGTGGATGTATGACTTGCAAGAAATTCAGAATCTGAGTCAATAAATTATAGAATACACCACAAAAGCTATTTTCTAAAACATCTAGAATATACAGGAGTAAAAGGACTCTCTTTTTTTTTTTTTTTTTTTTTTTTTTTGTAAAGAGGTGCATTGTGGGAAAAAAAAAGAAAAACCCTTAAAAACTCTTTTAACATAAACATGTTAGCTGCTTACCAGAATTCAGAAAAGTATTGGTAAGTTTTTAAGAAACTCAATTTCAAGCAGCTTAACTAGAGCTTTCATAATGAAGAAAATTAGGCTCACATTGAACCCTAGAAAAAGAACTAGTCAAAAAAGTCCACCCTCTGCCTAATACTTCTAGATACTGTGACACATATGTTACTAGTTCAAATATTCATGATGAGGGAATATTTATCATAGAATCATAGAATGTTTTGGGTTGGAAGGGACCCCTAGAGGCCATCTAGTCCACCCCTCCCCCCCCCTTTTTTAAAAAAAATAATTTGGCTTAAATCTTCCCTCCTGCTGTTGTCTTAATTCCTCCTGTTCCCCCTGGCATAACATCTCTTCTTCACAACCTCTATGTTCTTCTTCATGTCTCAATTGTATCTGCTTGTGTTTTTGATGTTCTTGATTTCTAAGTTCTTCCAAGTGCCTCAATTCTTCTTGACGTTGCATGAGATCTTGCCTCATCAGCATTATCTGATGCTCATGTCTAGCTGCTTCCATTTCTGCCTCTAGTTTCTCTTTGGCTTCTCTAATGTTCCTGTCAACCTGTTCATGCTGTTGCTTTTCCATCTCATCAAGAGCCTTCCACCGTGAGGCATACTCAAACTCAAATGTTCCAGACTGAGCAAAACGTGGAGGCTGCTCTCTTTCCTTATCATACTGTTGTGGTTTTTGCATTAGCTTCTCTGGAAGCCCATCTTCATCATCAAATTGCTCCATTAGTTCTACAACAACAGATCAAGGTGTTGTTGTTAGCAAAAATGCCCCACCACTGCATCTTTCTAGAGCTTTCCGTGCTGGAGGTTCTGCTGCAAACTCTATGAAACCTTTTCCTGTAGCTCTGCCACGATCATCTGCTACAACAACAGCTCTTTCCAGTGGCCCAAATTGAGAGAATGCTTGTTCCAGCAGCTGAATAGAAACCACATGTTAAAGATTCTTTACTGTTAGGGCAACTCCATGTGTAACAAATCAAATTCAAAGTGGTCTGCTCTTCAAAACAGTACCATCAAGTTCTGCCTTTGCTATTTCAGCCAGTGTCCTAGATTAATTTACTGGCTACTCTTTTTCTAAAGACTTAACAGGAGTTTAATTACTTGAGTTTTTTAATATAAACTTTTAATTTCTTTGCAGTGTGATTTTGCTGCAATATTTTTTGCAAAAAGGACCGAAGAATTGTAGTATTGCCTTTCCTAAAACAAAGAATGATCAATATCCTCTCATTTTCTTCAATTAATATTTTTCCTGAAAGCTGGAATTTATTTTGACCACTTTGCATGTAGCATTCTTTTCCCAGTGCTAAAGGGATAAAATGGTGATATGTGTTTGCTTCTGAAGCATGAGGTCAAAGAAGAAAACTCATTTTGGCAGAGAGGCCTACATATCTGTTCTGGAGTCTTTCACTCTCAGTTCACATCTGCATCAGGTCAGATAATAAACAACTCAATACAAAAGGAGTTAGTTAAATTCATAGTGCATAGATATTTTCGCCAGAGCAAGTTCACAGCATTGCTAATATTGTCAAGTAAAAGGGCAAGGAATCACTGACTGTGGCTTCTGGATTCATATTTCAAGATGGTCCTGTGCATAAGGTTGATGTATATCGCCAAAGTGATACAGACATCATTCTTTGCTATAGAGTCATAGAAGCATAGAATAGTTTGGGCTGGAAGGGACCTTTAAAGACCATCTAGTCCAACCCCCCTGCAGTGAGCAGGGACATCTTCAACTGGATCAGGTTGCTCAGAGCCCCGTCCAGCCTGACCCTGAATGTTTCCAGGGATGGGGCTTCTACCACCTCTCTGGGCAACTGGCCTCACCACCTTCATTATAAAAAATTTCATCCTTATGTCTAGTCTATATCTACCCTTTCAATTTAAAACATTACCCCTTGCCCTATCACAGCAAGCTCTGCTAAAATTTTTTCCCCATCTTTCTTAGAGGCCCCCTTTAAGCACTGAAAGGCCGCAATCAGGTCTCCCCGCAGCCTTCTCTTCTCCAGGCTGAACAGCCCCAACTCTCTCAGCCTGTCCTCACAGCAGAGCTGCTCCAGCCCTCGGATCATTTCTGTGTCCCTCCTCTGGCCCTGCTCCAGCAGCTCCATGTCTCTCCTGTGCTGAGGCCCCAGAGCAGGAGGCAGCACTGCAGGTGGGGTCTCACCAGAGCGGAGCAGAGGGGCAGTCCTCCACATCATGTCCAGTGAATCAAAATGCTAGGGACTACAAGTCTGATATTTTTCATAAACAATTACCCTATGTTAGATTCAGTGTTATGCAGTGTGACACAACTTCTCTGTATTTTTTTTTTTTCCAATTCACATTACTTGAACTCAGTCTTGCTCAGAAAACGATTATTATAAAATGGAATCCTTAGTCGTACCCTATTTAAGATTTTTCTAAATTGTTTGTCAGGTATCTACTGTTCCTAATCTTTGACTAGGATTTCAGGATGCAAAATGTATTGTAAACTTCTTAAGTTTTAAATAAACTATGATTTTTTATGTTACGTTGTTGGAAAATTATTTTTTTCTTGCTTCAGCTTTCATTAACAAAAAAAAAAAGTTAAAACAATGAGGTTAGTAGATTTTCAAGATTTGCAGGTTATTTCCTTTTTATTTTTAGTTCTGTTTCTGTACTTTCTGTAGGATGATGGGATCACTAAGAATCCATTTATTGCCTTTTCTACCCCAAAAGTAGTGTTTAGTCAGTTCCTGAGGAGTTTACACTTCTGTACAGGATTTTGGGAGAAGTAATATGTCAATCTTCTGTGACCCAGCTGCCCCATACTTGAAAATACAGACACTGAACATGTTCTGATCAAATCTAGCTCTTCCAGTTATAAAGTACACTGTTTATGTTGAATGTACATGTTTGCTTTGTTTTCTAAACACATTCAGCACATCTAACTCAGAGAGACCTAAGAAATCTCTCAAGAGCCTGGTCTCAGACAAGGGTCCTGACATTTATGTTCTTTTTTTCCTCCTCTTTCGATCATGCAATAGAACAGAATGCATTCAAAAATATAAGATAAATAAATCTGAAGTTTACTCATAGGTGGTTTTCTTGGGAGCAAATGCTTTTTTATACAATAAGAGTGATAAAGTCCAAAGGTTTATCTGAAAATCATGTGCAATCTAAGGCAACTCCACTCACAAAAAGGATATATGTAGCCTATGAAACAGCAGAAAAAGAGATTCAGTGTGCCAAGTTTATTGCTATATTCATGACACACAGTTTAGCTTTCCCTCACTTGTGTGCATTCCTAAACAAATAATGATAACATTTCACTTCAGCCCCAGGATGAATCACATTGACAAAGAGCAGAAAGCGGCTGCCCTTACTTTGGTCATCCACAAATATCAGTCTCAAAATATTAGCACCATTCACAGTAGTTAATTAGGGGCATTTGTCAAGTCCAATTGCATCTCAAGTTACAGCAAACATGGATGGCATGTTGTGCTGCTTGTAAGGGAAGCTGACTTGAATTGGGGTCTGGAATGTTGTGCCTGTTCTGGAGTCATGTTACTTTGGGGGAAACCAAGTGAGTGCAGTCAGTGGTAGTCTGAACCTTGGGAAATCATCCTTATTACTTTATAAAGATTTCCCTGGTTACTGAAGTATTTTCTAGTAATTCCTGACCCTTTAGTTACAGTCTCATGCTTAATTACCCTCTCTATAGGATAGATTGCTGTGGCACCCAGGATCTAGCTAAGAGAATAATAAAAAGAAGCTTACCTGAAAACGCATTTATACTTGGACAAGTGCCTCTTTAAATGGTACCTACTCAGCTCCATTATTATTATCATCTATTACCTTTCAAATTAAAGGTAATCAATCATTCTGTGAAAATCAAAGATGATTTTTTGTAAGTATCAGCCTTGCAAAATCCAACATATCAATAACAGGAATATCAAGAGTAATCTAGCTGACAGTTTTGATTATATGGAATGAAAAGCAATTCAGTGAAACAAATAGCAACAGCCCAAACACACTAGTGTCTATTTTTTCTTGTATTGGACTTCATAACATTACTTAAACTAAAGCGAATAATCGATCTCCAAACTGAAAGATCATAAAAGACAATAAAGGGAGATAAAACAGGTAAAGCCTGTTTGTAATTAATTCTCTTCCATCTGGAGTAAGTTTACCTACTCATCAAACAGCAGTCTTAGTTGTCTTGTGACCAGCCCCTCTATAGTGTCAGGTGGGTTTTCTGGTTATAGAGTTTGATAACAATGGGTACAACTAATTTTTTTATATTTTCTATTATTTTCACCCAAGATGTAAGTTAAAGTTTCAACCATCTGTGTTCAACCAAATTTCTCATCTGTATTTTTTAACTGAAAATGCATTTTCTTTGTTCATCTACAATTATTCAGTATATGGATTGCAAAGCCACATATGAAAAGGATTATATGTAGACAGTGCCACTATTGAGAATAATAAACTCTCTTTCTTGTCTTAGAATAATACTACTGTCATATAACTGGTTTGAGAAGTTGGTTTCTGTTTTGTTGTTTTTTGGTGTTTGTTGTTTTTTTTTTTTTTTTTTTTTTTTTTCTTTCCAGAAATGTGTTGGTGATAGCAAAGATACTTCTGCTTTTCTAGCAGCTTTAGCAGTAACCAAACCCAATTGCATTTTCTTAACACCTCTGAGAATCATTCTATTAATTTGTGTGTAGAAATGCCTGGGCACATATTTATTAGAATGCAGTGCAGACCCTTTGAGTGTTGTGAACCTAGGAGCATTGTCTTCCTTTGCATTATAGCTAGTAAAAGTTGCAAATTATTTCCTTGGTGATGAAATGGTATTTTTCTAAATGAACACTCTAAGTGCTATGAACATCTATGATGCTATATTAGTGCTATGAACAGTGATGACTCATCTGAGAACTGGCAACTCATTTTTTTAATATAGACTGAATGATTTCACTGATCTAGATTTTTACGTTTGGTTTGTCTCATCAGATATGGTGTTTCCTTTCCCTCTCCATTGCACTGGCCATTCTCCTCACCTGGACTGTCTGTCATATTTAAGTTAAAAAATGAAAATAAAGTGATGATGCATAGTTCATCTGCAATGCATTTGGATAACCTAATTGTTGAAACACCACAGTCATATTTATTTGCTCCTTTCTGTAAAACTTCATTAGTAAATTGTATTCCCTGGGTCAAGTTGAGAAAGAACTCATGTCTGAATGATATTTGCTATTGAAAGACTATATATCTTTTATTTTCCAAATTTTCCCAATTTTCCTTGCCTTAACTATAACAGAAGTGTTTACTAAATACCTAAAAGGGCCATTCTGAGTTATTAATATCAATGCTTGATAATGCTAAACACCAACACTTCTATTTTTGTAACTTTGATAGACGTTACCATGTCACAGTTTAATACTTTTGATAAAAGCATTTGTTAGCTAATACCTTTCTTAGGACAGTTCTTTTTTCACTATTATATTGTATTCTGACAGGTTCTCTCCCACACCTCCAAACTACAGAACTAATAGGCAGAAATTGTAACATCATGCCTCAACAGTGTCAAAACACTTCATATTGGCATCTTCATTTTTGCTATCATATATTCTATTCTAAATGATACTTCTGAAGTGAAACTTTTTCATCTTCTCTATACAAAATGTTTTGACCTTATCAAACAAAAATGTTTTGACAAGACAAAATGTAATACTTTAATAGTATTTTGTTTCAAAAAAATATTGACATTTCATATTTTGATTCCAATATATGATGCAAAAATGTGCAATTTCACCCAGCTCCAGTAAGATCTTGGTTTAATATTTATTTTTATTAATATGCTTTCTGGACTAATATTTTAATAAGCTCTTTGACATCTGTGATCCATGCTAATGAGTTGTTTAACAGAAAACTCATAAATCACTTTCTCAACTTACTAACATTCTCCCTTACCTACATTTCTAATTTCAGTTGTTCTGGAGATAAGTTGTTATTTATGTTTTACACAAACTTTCAGCCACAAATGTTTCATTCATGGCAAAATTACGTACTAACATCACTGTTAACTGCATTGTTTGAGCAATAGCTCAGGTTTTTCTTATAGTGGCAATTCCTCACTTATTTGTCCTCCACAAAGAGTTTAGGATATCCTACAGAAGCAGCCTCCTCAAAAGATGAAGCCCATGTTCTTCTCCCTGGAGTTTCAGCTACTTTTCAGCTTTTTTCTGTCCTATTCCAGTATTTCAGTGCTATTTTCCAGTGATTTTTCTAAACTCACTCTCAAACTCATGAAAGCTGATTTTTCAGTTCTTTCTTACACATATCTGGCTCTGCTTTTCACTACAAAGTTCTGCTGTGTCTCAGGAGTAAATCAGAGTAATTAGCCTATGTCCTATCTGGCTAATTACTACATCAACCTGGAAATTTATGTGAAGAAAACAAAAAAGAGACTTAAAAATGGCAGAACATAAAACAAATGGGGAAAAAAGGAAACTCAATGAGTAATTTTCACCTTCCAACCTAACTCAAATTCTCAACATATCTAATATTTCTTGCTGTGAATGACAGATGACCTTTTTGTTATTTCTAAAGGTGAACATTTTTCAGGAGAGGTCTAAGGAAAACTCTGTTATACATGGTTACCAGTGAACAGTGGAATTCTGATTTGAAGTTTTAATTAGTAAGTGCTATAAATACAAATAAGCAGAATAAATTTAAAAATGCACAATATAAAACTTTCAGGCCTTTTTCTTTAATGCCTTATACTCTGAATGGTTGTTTTACACCAATGTGACACAATTTCAAAGTGATAGCAGGTGTTTCCTGTTTAGTAGGAAAACTAGGTATAATAAAATCACTGTGTAAGGAACCAGACATGGAAGACTCTGGGAACTCAGCCTCATGCAAAGCACAGTTAGAAGGTGACTATTCTACTTTGTATTAAAAGCCTTCACATAAAAGTAGTCACACAATCTGTAAGAGACATAGGTTAAATTCCTTTCCTGTGGGATTTGATTGTCATCTGCCCATTCTTGGGGAGTTCTCCAACCATAGGTTGCAGTGTTTCAGGAAATCTAAGGAGGATTCATTAAATGTTTTTTGTTGAAGATCATATACCTTGGCTGGAAAAAACCCACCCACCCAACCAACCAACCAAACCAAAACCAACCAACCAAACCCCACAAAAGAATCCAACACAAAATAAAATTAAAAAAAAAAAAAAAAAAAAAAAAAAAAAAAAAAAAAAAAAAAACCCCCAACTTTGTGTAGGGGAAAAAAAAAAAAAAAAAAAAAAGAACAAAAAAACCCCCACAACTAGGTTAGAGGGAGAAAAACAGAAGCTGTGTGAACTTCAGCCTGTTATTTCACCTAGAAAAAAGGAGAGGTAAGTCCCCTTTTCTAATGATTGTGTCACTGTTTTTCATGAAGTAGAATATCTTCAGCTAGTGAAACAGAAAGAACTGCAATCAGCAATACTCCCTGGTCTGTAGGCAGCAATATTTTGAAGGGAGGTAAATGATACTGTTCACATTCTGTGATATACAAAACTAAGTAGGTTTGGATGAAATGAAAGTCATGTTTTCTGCATTGTGTGTTATTTCCCTCCTGCTTAGGGAGGAGCTGCTATCAGCACTCTTCCACAAAAACTGTGTATTTAATATTAGCGAGCACCAGAAATGAATCTGTCTCCATATCTACTAGATCAGCATGTTGTGATAGGTGAATCTCTTTTTCAGACACCGTAGCCAACTATGCAGTGTCTAACAGCTAGTTTTCAGACCCAGAGATGAGAACCTTATTGGAGTCTTTATAAAGAAAGAACGATAATTACCTGGGAAAACTGGTAGTAGATTTTCATGAGATTTAGTTATTGTACATAATATTTAGATAATGTATGCCATAACTCTTAAATTTTTTCATTAATGAAGCATGGAACTTGACTAAGCTCATATGTGAAGATGGTTTACAGATATCCTACTAAAAATTTCTGAAATGTCTCCACTTTTATATTAGTGTGTACAGAATTTAGTTTAATGTCTTTCACTAGAAATAAAATAATTGCCTATGAAATATATAGAAAATAAAGTTTCCCTAGTATTTATGCTTTTTTGCTTAATATTAATAAGCATGTTTAATAGCATCTTATAAAGACACCATGCAAATATTGTATAATGTTTAAAACCTCTTATTATTTCATGTTAGGTACAACTAATATTTAAAGATGGAGTTGGTTTTTGGTGGTGGGTGTTTTTTTGTTGTTTTTTTTTTTTTTTTTTTTCATGTTCTCCCCATTTATGCTGATAAAACTATCAATAGTGTATGAGGGATTTTACAGGTAAATATTAAAAGATAGGAAGTCATTATTTAAGGTGGTCATCACTAAGGAGTGAATGAAATAGATGACATAGTAAACAAAATATGCTGAGCATGTTGATATACTTCCTTTGGTAGAGGCCATGGATAGAGCAGAAAATTGTTAAGTATGTGCAATAGACTGTGACCATCAATGAAGCTTGATTTATCATTCTCAGTTGTACTAAACTTATATGAGAAGTGAATCACAGGTACCCTTTCAAGGAAGTGAGATGTTACTTCTGAAGCATGAGACACACTTAGGAAAGAGGAGTTTGCAAACAGTGATGTGAAGCAGAGGCAGACAACCCTCCTGACCGTTTTGGAAACCTGAAAGGGCAAAAGGGGCAGTGAGAGAATTATTTACCGCTATTCTGTCCTACCAAGTTGCACTAAGTTTTCTTTATTTAGCAACCATGATTTGTTCCACCTTCTATTTGCAAAACTTTTTTTGAACTTAAAAACTCTTTCTTAAGGTATGTATGGGCACAGGTAGCTAGCTCTGCCTCATGGCCGTATTAACAGGGTATCAAGCTGATAAATTTCTGGATCCTGCAGAAAATGTAAGGAGAAAAATAACTGGCCCCACATGACCTTGGCCTAAGCCACTAAGACAAGAAAGGCAGAAACTTGAGAAGCTGTGTGAGGAGAGTATCAGGAGCTGAATCCAAGCAAAAGATGTCAAAAAAATAATGAAAGAGGTGCTGCTGGTACGTCAGGGCATTGATGTCTAAGGTCAAAATTAAAAAGCAAGTCAATAAAGATGGAGCAAATGGTGAAAAGGTTTAATGCATGAGAGTTATTTATCCATGAGGAGCAGTTTAAGGGGTCAGCAAAAGGAAGGGAAAGTAAACAAACCCCAACGATAAGAGAGGGCACTTAGTGTCACAGGTCGCTCTGGCTTGGAGCCTGACACCCAGCCTCTGCTCCTGAGCAGCAATTCCCATACCCCACCAGTGCCCCCCCTCCCTTTCTCTATAAGGGAGCATGTCGGTCGCATGGTATAGAAGAGACCCTTGGCCAGCTCCTGGTGAAAATTAACCCTATCCCAGCAGAACCAGGACACTTGACCTCATCTGCTGTCCTGGTTTTGGCTGGAACAGTGTTAATTTTCTTCCGAGTAGCTGGTACTGTGCTGTGTTTTGGACTTAGGATGAGAGTGATGTTGCTACCAAACTGATGGTTTTAGTTGTAGTCCTTATACTAAGTGAAGGACTTTTCAGCTTCCCATGTGCTGCCAGGGAGGAGGTGCATGAGAAGCTGGGAGGAGGCACAGCCAGGGCAGCTGGGCTAGGCTGGCCAAAAGGATGTTCCATACCATAAGATGTCATGGTCAGTATATAAACTGGGGAAGCTGGCCAGGGAGGGATCAGTGATTGAGGATGGGCTGGGCATCAGTCAGCAGGTGGTGAGCAATTATATTGTGCATCATTAGTTTTGTATATTATTTTATCATTACTAATATTATTATTGTTATTATTATTTCTTCCTTTGCTATCCTGTTAAACTGTATTTATCTCAACCCATGAGTGATTTTTTTTACTCTCTGCTCCATCCCACAGCGGGGGGCGGGATGAGCAGCAGCTGTGTGGTACTTAGTTGCCAGCTGGGGTTAAACCACAACACCTGCACAGCCTAGAGTAGAACAGCAAACCTGTTCTGATCACAACACAGGTGTCTGACTTGATTTTGCAGTCAGGGGACCTAGAGTTTTTCCCATAATATTGGTGAGGGAACACCACACTTCACACTCCTTTAATGAATTCAGGGAGAAACAGTTTCACCACCAGCTGAAAGACTCAACTGTTGATAGCTATTTATCTAAAACAAAGGCCATCCACTGGTCCCCTTTGTGTTGAGCTAAAGTGATCTACTTTGCATTATTCTTTCAGCTTCCTGAGCACATCACCCTTGCCCATCTCCACTGAGCCTTCTTCCCTTGTAGGGGTTTATCCAGTGATTCACGTTCCACCTCAGGATTTTCCTCAGTCACAGCCTGGGGCAATCAAACACAGGACTACCTGACAACTACCTCTGGACAGCACCAGTGAAATTATTTACGTACACTGTTACCACTTTTTCTAAATTTTGACCCTCTTTTTGCCACTCTTGTCCCCTCAGATAAGGAACCTGCATTTATTTATTTTTTCACCTTCGGTACCAGCACTGCTGCATCCATACCCAGTTTGATAGTTTTGCTGTCACTACGTGGGTGACAGTGGTGCACAGCATTACCGGCATAGTTACCCCTGAAGTGTTGGTCTTGGGTAAACGCACTCCCAAAGGGACCCAGTGCTCCCTGCAGGGATCTGTCAGGCTCATCCTTTTTCTGTTGCTCCCTTTACACACTCGTGAGATCCAGCAATCCTTCCTAGCATTGTCTTCCCCGGCAGCTTCTTAGACTGCTATTTGTCATGTCCAGCCATTTCTTACATCATGTCTCATAGTAGTTTCTCATATTCCTTTCAGTTAACTTCAGCCCAGGGCCAGGTCTGAAGTCCACTCACCTGCCTGCAATGCTGACAAACATTTAAAGAGTTGTATTGGGTTGACCCCAGACAGCAGCTAAGCACTCATGCAGCCACTTGCTCACTCCCCACTACTACTGGACTAAGGGCTGACTAGGAAGACCAAAAGCAAGAAAACTCATGGGTTGAGATAAAGATAGTTTAGTAAGTGAAGGAAAGAGGAGCTGCCATCCCTTCAGAAAAAACAAACAAACAAATACCACAAAACACAAAAAAAGTAATGCAAAAGCATAACAGACGACCTCTCACAAGGTAGACTCATACGCAGCCAGTCTCTGAACAACAATTACCTTGAAAGTCCCTCTTTTTTTTTTTTTTTTTTTAATTGCTGAGCATGACATCAAATGGCCTGGAATATCCCTTTGGCTGTTTTGCATCAGTTGTCCCTGCTGTGTCCCATCCCATCTTCTTGCCCATTTCTGGCCTGTTCACTTGGTGGAGGGGCAAAATGAGAAACAGAGAAACTCTTGACACTGCAAGTAGTGCTCAGCAACAATGGAAAAACAGATGTGTTACCAACACTGTTTTAGTCACAAATTCAAAACACAACACCATATAGGCTGCTATGAAGAAAACTAGCTCCATCCCAGCCAGACCTGGTATGTGAGTGTTGTTTAAGCATAACATAGGCTACACAGGTCATATGAGTACACAGGAGAAATAATGAAATTAAGATTGTGTTTCATTTTTCAGGCCTTTATGAACTTACTTGTAGAAAAGTTAGACTTAGGAGAAAATTGAGCCTCTAGGAAAGGACTCTCAAGACCTATGTACCATGAAGTTCAGCAATGTTCTGAGGGTTATGTAAGACTGACCTGTTCAAAGGCTGTTGTCTTGCTGCCAGTATGAAGATATGGTTTATGATTTTTTCTCTACAACTATAGAAGTGGGACTGAAATACTCTGACTCATATCAGAGATCTTAAAAAATATTATTATTATTTGTAATTCCTTATTTTAAAACAACTCTGTTTTTAAACTGATGGGTTCACCTATACTGGAATGTCAAGTGGACAAAAATAAAACCTCCAAATGTTCTTTAATTATTGGTGTTACATCATTTTGTAGTACCTGAAAAGTTTTTAAGCTGACAACTCTTTGACATTACAGCTGCAATGAAAAAGGAAACTGCATTCCTCTGAAGTCTGCTGCCACAGCTGCTTGTCTGTGCAACTTCTGTGCAGCATACCCTGATGCATAGACCTATGTTTAGTATGGATCAAAGGAACATCTTTCACTACCAACATTTAGTTCTCCTGTTTGTATAAAAGACTTCCAAGAGCTCCTTTCCTCTGTAACTCACAGCCATTATTCAGTCACAGCTTGGACCTTTTAATATATTATAGTAATGATCGTTCCCTGAATGCGTACAACTGAATTGGGCATCTTACAGCACATACTTCACTGCATTAATCATAAAGAATAATACGTTTCCATGTAGTGGTGTTTTAGAAGAAGGATATTTTGTCAAGGTTTAATCACTTGACACTGAAGCCTGGACTATAAATTGACAGTGCTATTCCTCTGAAACATTTCTGAGGTCTAAAGCACAGCCCTCTTTTATATGCTGTCCTTGGAACAGTCTAATGATTTTGCACACTTTTTGTAAAAGAGGAAGATTGGACTTTAAAGGTGTCACACTTTCTGAAACACTTAGTGTGGTAACTCTTTGGATCTGTTCCTAAATAACATATTTAAGAAGAAAGCAGATTAACTAGGCTGATTGGGAAAACATCAATGGCAATATCTCCCTTAGGGTCTGAACCTCTTGCATATTCAGCTTCATATTTGCGAGCTTAGTGATCAACACCAAATCACCACCCTTCTTGCTGTGTCAGTACTGTGATCAACACCAAACCACCAACCTTCTTGCTGTGTCAGTACATCAATATATCTGTAGAAAAGTGAATTGTATTCTATTCTGGTCATATACCCATCAGGACTGTTGACTAAATTCTTAATGGAGTATTTATTGTCGGGAAATGAATTGAATAAAATTCAGCTTGACTTTCAGACTCCAGTTTACACTCATCAGACAGATTTTTAAAAGATAACGGATAGATCTACTGCTTTGCACAGGCCAAGTCTGAGCCTTTGCATGTGATCTGTGCTTCACTCCATTTTGGTTGCTTATGTCATTTTCTCAGGCTGAGTGTCTGGCATTCTTCAAGTGTTCTGGGAGGGATTGATTAGATTCTTGACTGACTAGGTTTAGGACTGAAGGGCCACTAAAATGTCTTAATGCCATTTTCCATCCATCCATCCATCCATCCTATATTGCCTATATTCCAATTTGAACAGATTGATTCTGGGAATCATTGTAAGGCAATAAATATTGGAACCCACAGTGTCATTTTTGTAGCCCCAACATCTGTACTTTAAGTTCAGAAACTCTTAGATACAATGAGCAAACTAATCCCTGAAGCATTTTCTCTTGCTTCTGAAGTAAGTTTCACTTGCTTCTGATTAATTTGTCAAGCATCTTTCATGAAAAAGCAGTATTTGAAACTATCAATGTGTGTAATATAGAATAAGATAACAGAATGGGTACTGACTAATGGAGAGCCTTATTAACATCTCAGTAATGAAAATACCATCTATGAAATAAAAGAAATATTTATGTATAAAAAATAGAAATCAGTATCTTGTAATGTATTCTGATAATATGTCATTGAACAAATACTAAAAGTATTGGACCATTTAACTTTTTTTTTTTTTTTTTTTTTTTTCTAAAGGGATTCAATAAAATATTACCTCACAACAACTTTACTGTACTTAAGGTTACGTTAATTGAAATTCTTGGTCTCTCTGGTCTCTTGTTATAAAAAGAAATAATGATAAAATTTAACCATAAAGTTTAATCATAAATTAGATTAAAATATAGTTATATACCACACCTAACAGTTATTTGAAATGCTACCTCAAAAAATGACCAAATCATACATCTACTATAGGAGAAAATAAAAAGAAAAGAAAAGAAGCAGTCATAGTACCCAAACAAGAGGAAGTGACTACAAGTAGAAATTTTTCTGAATTAGAGAATTTCAAATTAAGATAGAGATAATTAATGTACAAGGTTTCTGGGAGATGGGCTTTACATCACATGTGTACAAAATTATTAATTCAGTGTGTACGAATGGATAACAATTCTGAGTATCGGACTGGTATTCTAATTTATGTTGAGATGTAACATTTCAAACTTCAAGACTTCAAAGTCTTCCCAACTTATTTGCTTCAACAACCAATCTGGACAGAACAAGGGAAGAGTTAGAACTTGCTCAACCACTGCATTCAGGAGGAAACTGGACAAAAGGAAAACTGGAACTGTGATTTTCTCCCTCTCCTTCCCTCAAAGCCCCATGTGGTGTTCAGTGGTGCTGAGACAGCATTTGACATTGTTCAGAGCTAGTAGGAAATTGCTAACCTCTGGGAGTAATAAGAGAAGAGGGAGGAAATCATGCCTTTGTGATAGAATAATGTCTTTTCTTGATGCTTCCTGAGGCAATACAGCTATACGCTTCTTTTTAAATAGGACTACAGAAAAAGAGACATGCTACTTCAGAAGAAACAAAATGCTGGTTTTGTTCAGGCTTTTCCATTCTTCTTTCCTGGTAGCACATAATTTTGTTAAAGCCTTCCTTAATATTTGAATAGATTTGCGTAAGGCACTGATGAGTGTGTTGTAAGCCTCTGAATCAATTAGTCTGGTAATAACATTGTCACTAACACTGCTATAGTACTAAACCTTAATATGATGGCCACCTGGAAGTATAATGATTATAAAGCAGATAAATCAGATTTTGCTTATTATTTGCATATGATTTGCACAAAATTTGAATATGCCTCCCAGTTCATAGTTATGTCCTATTGGTACCAGAAGAGACGTGCTTGCTTATGTGTTGTTGGGTAATGAAGTCCTCAGAAACAAAGAGATCAGAAAGCACTGCTTGCTAATGTCTTCATCTTTAAATTGTTGCAGGACATAGTGACATGCCATGTCCCAACTTGTTCCTTCCTATAAGTAAAAGAACTTCAGTTACTTACATCTGTGAACTGCTTGCCTTACCTATGACTATCTGAAAGATTTCTCCTGTAGCCTTGTTTAAGCAGCACTGATTACTAGAGCATGTGACTGATTTGACTTGTGTGCTTCAGGCAGGTCTTATGACAAAATACTAAGCTCAATAGAAGTGTTACTTGGGAAGACAAACACCATCACTCCAAACATCCCCTTTTTTCTTCTTCCCCCAGATTTCTATGCTGAGCATGACGCCATATGGTATGGAATATCCCTGGGGTCAGTCAGGGTCAGCTGTCCCAGCTGTGTCCCCTCCCATCTCCTTGCGCCCCCGCAGCCTCCTTTCTGGTGGGGTGGGGTGAGAAGTAGAAAAGGCCTTGACTCTGTGTAAGCCCTGCTCAGCAGTGACGAAAACATCCCTGTATTATCAGCACTGTTTTCAGCACATACCCTCATGCTAACTACTATGAAGAAGAAAATTGATTTTTTTTTTTCAAAAAAAAAAATCAAAAAAAATTTAACTGTATCCCAGCTAAAACCAGCACACCCCCCACTATACTTCCTCCTCTGTGAGAACAAAGCAGGGAAGAGAAGAGTATAGTGCTTCTGGCAGATAGTCCCTGCCTTTAAGGGGATGGGGAATTTGGTCCTATTCACATCCTATCAATGTAGATTTCCTGGTGTTGGACACCATATACCTTTAAACACAGACTATGTGATCTCCCTTTTCCATTGGCCCCATCTCCAGACTGTCTGCCTACACAAGATATGGAATTAATTTCATGGTATATGCCTGAAGTCAGCTCAGGTGACTGCCCTGAGCATTTCTGACATCGTATGATCTCAGTGAATTCACCTGGATGGACTCAGTGTAGTAGGAAGACTATAATTTTCTTATGTTTTCCCTGTCTTGAATAAGAAGAAATCTGTAGCCAAACATATTTGAATGTTACTAAGAATGGTTCAAAAAGTGCAAGTGATGGCAAAAGGTTTGAATCAGCTTTTAATTTAACCAAAACTGTTCACTTACCTGTAATAAAAATCCTTTCAAGTACTGATTAATACAAAAGCTTAGGAGAGGGAATTTTAAGAGGCAAAGTACTATGGATTCATGTAGGCAAAGATTTTTTTCCCTTCCTTTAGTGTGCTTATGACTTCAACTAATTCTAAGAACTCAAACCAAGTACCTTGCATTTGGACTTTTCCTACATTATAATGGCTCTTGAACTTTTCTTTCTAATATATGACAGAGCAGTGCTTTTAGTATGCTGTTACAGTAAATGGAGACATGCATTTAGCATTTTAAGCCTCTAGCAGCTCTTTCTTTTTACACAGCAGCTCACCAATTGAATATTAATATCATGCTTGGTAATTCAGAAACACATGGTGAATTTCTTTTGTCTGTAAATGTCTGTTTAACAAGTATTTAATATTCAGGCAAAGAGCTTGGATTCTATACCTACACTTACCCTTAGAGTCTGAATGACTTATTAACAAGGTGCAGTGGCATTCGATACCTTTACATCCATTTTTGAAGAATGTTGCAAGCTACTGCTATGAGATTTTCCGTTATTTATAATCAGTGTTATATTTCAAAACAGTAAAACAGCCTGTAACTCATACATTTATATGATTCTCCTATTGAAACCTAAAACATATTAAAGAAAAAGAAAAGTTCTTGTTTTGTACTGGAATAGCTATTTTTCAGTATTTCCATATACATTTTTAGCAACTGCACAGTTTTCACATCTACCTTTCCTTAAATCAAAACTCCTATCTTGTAAATGTATTACATTCAGTGTTAGACTGTATCAACAATTAAATAGCTCTTGAAAGCTGGGCGAGAATTTAATTCTGTGTTTTTAGATTCTTCTCTCCTGTCCATTATATGGTACGGTATAGATGGACTTGGCAGTGATGGGTTAATGGTTGGACTCGATGATCTTTGGACTTGATGATCTTAAAGGTCTTTTCCAACCTTGACAATTCTATGATTCTATGATTCTATGATTCTTGTCCTTCCTTTTTCTCTTCTGCCTTAAAATTCCAAATAGATTTAGGTGATATTTTCATTGGTCCAAATTAGAACAGTCACAGATTTATTTGGAACTATGCTTATCAAAAATTTCTTATCCTCTACTTAAATAATTATTTCCAATGGTTTTGACTAGATTTGCCTTTTAGTCAAAGACAATGGCTTTACAACTTTAAGAATTCAATGGGTATACTCCCTGTTCACCATCCCTAATACAGTATCTTCACTTCAGCCTGATCATTCTGAAGTTGCACATCATCTTTCTTCTTCCCTATCTTCTCCTTGGCCTTAATTACAGTATCTTTCTTTCCTGCCTCATGCATCTGAACTGAATGCAACTGAATCATATACATCTTCATTCAAAAAAACCCAAATCAAACCAAACCAAAAACAGTAAGAGAAATATCATAACAGTTCCTTTACTGGTAATTCTTTCTGTTGTATAAATCATCCTCTGCTTTACGTTTCTGGTTCATCAGAGTGAAAAACACTGCAGATGTAGTTGGATATATTCCATGCTGTGTTTGTATGACCCGCCGTACTGTTACTTGTCATTGTCAGATGCGTATAGGCAGTTTAGTGATGAGGTTCAGAAGGGGAGTACCACATCAAATTTGCCGTGTGGGGTTTGTTGTCATTAGAGCGAGCTTACCACAAACTATCATTAAGTGGCTAGTCAATCAGTCAATGATACTTTTAGGTATAAATAAGGAAGAATAAGGGTGAATCTAATAACTTCTGTTGTATTTTAATTCTGAACATAGCTTGCCTGTGCAACTTATAGTTAACTTTAAAATGAGTGTGTGGTGTTGACAGAACTATTGGAGAGGTAAAGTAAGACTTCATTATGTTAATGATTTGTCATATTTACTGTTATTTTAAAAAACTGGTATTTTTTTCCTCCTGTCAACTGACTTTGCCTGCATTTTGACAATATTTGGATTTGCTCTTTGGTGCAAAATATAAATGAAGTAAAAAGATTTATTAAAAAAAAAAAAAAAAAAGGAGGGGAAAATTGTACTGTATTTTCTATAATGTTTTATATATTTTTCAAACATTCACAATTTAAATAAGTTTTAAAAGGAGAGTGTCCATATGCATACATTTGTCTTAGTGATGATCTTTGTTTCACATGTTTGAAAGAGATTGGAAACACTGCCTTTCATTTTTAAACTTTCTGATGAATGCTCCTCCTTGAGGGATGTATTCCATCTGTTTTCCAAAATGTGTATTACATTTCTATAAATTTTGTAATAAGCTCTTTCTGAAACTTCCATTTATATGAATGGCATTTAGCGTATAGAATAAGGAAAAAGGAAAAAGAAATAAGATAGAACTGAATGTAAACTTATACAACTGTAGTTACAATTTATGACAACAGAAATGCATTGAATATGACTTTAGCATCCTAAAAACCCCTCTCATGACAATAATTGAACTGAAATCTACTTTTTCTTTAACTTATTTCAGTTCAAAGTGAAATTCCAAGGGGCAAGTTGTTCTTTCTATCAGGTTACTGTGCAAAGACAATCATATTTTTCTCTCAGAAATAACCATGACAGAAGCAACCTTATAATAATTCAAAAAGTAGCAGACAGAAGCTACCTGGTATCCTGTAAGGGAATCGGATAATTTATCATTTCTACTATTGATGCCCAGTTCTGTAAAAATAGATTGTCTAAGAAAACTTTCCACATCTCCTTATTTAAGTGGCTAAAAAGTATTATAGGAAAAAGATGCTTATGTGAGATTACAATGGAACAGTCTAGTTCTGATGCCCATATTTGGCAAGATTTTTAATATTGTAGATACAGAAAACTGCAACATCAAGTATTTGGTTTATGGAAACATTATTTCTTATATAAATATACGAAATAAACCAGAAATTTATGCAGTAACCTGAGCAGCGAATATATAAGTAGCAAGATACCTTATTATAAATTGTCAATTTAATCTAGCAAAACAGGCCAAGGATAAAGTTAGAAAAATCAAAACTAGAAATACATGACTATTTGTAATCCTAATAGTTAACAACTGGAATGCTAAAGATAGTGCAGAAGAGTGAATGACTGTCTAAATGGAATGGCGAACCTGTTCCAATACAGTGTGCAACTTTGACTCCCTTTAGTGTATTATGTAAAATGAGATTTGTCACAGATAACTTTTGAGCTAACGATCCTAATTCCTTGATTTACAGTTGTGTCTCATGCTTTTAGATTCTTAGACCATAGCTGGTTCTCGATGAGCTAGCAATGTTATTAGTATGTTGAAAGACAAAAACAGGGACTTGAGGGATACCATGCCCTCTGCATGAGAGCTTCTGTAAGGTGTTCTCCTGGAGAGAGGTGTTATTAGACCTTCAGCTGCTCTTGGGCTCTGGCAGTTTCAGGTCAGATTGCTTTTTTGCTTTTCCTATCTTTCTCTGGCACAAGGAATGTAGAATTTTATTTCATATATAAGCCTTGATACATCTCACCATGCTTTTTTGTTTTCACTTGAAATTGCATTTCTGCAATCTCTGTAAGACCACTGAGGAGCCAAAACTAAGTCGGAATGTAGCTGCCCCTTATTAAAATCTCTCAGATAGAATATAACAGTGGCACCACATTGAACCTATTTCAAGACCCTACATATTGGTGGGTAGTATGCAGAGAGGTTTCATTTCCTAGTATAGTTTTATAAGTTCTGAATGAGGCTATTCAAGATTCAGCCTTGATAGAAATTAAAATACAGGGGACAGTCAAAATATTAGTTCTTAAAAAAAAGTAAAAAAGGGCCTCCAAATGTATTAATGAATATTACATATAATTTTGGGGTCCCATCCTTCCTTCTTCAGGCTGTAACAGAAGATGTTTAGATTCTGCTCATTAAGTTTATGTATATTTTCAAGATACACTGTAAAACACTTCAGCCTCCAATTTTCCTTATCTGAATCTAACAGCTGAATATAAGCTCCTTGCATTATAAATCAATAGAAGTGTTCATGAATGAATAGTATTAGCCCCTGTAATGGGAAATATTTATGTGTTTAATATGCTGACTTCAGTTTTTCTTGGAAATGCTAAGAGAAAAACTAAATCTCCTTGCAACTCACTATAAGCTACAAAGCTATTTAAAGAAAGAGACATCTACTTGCCCCATGCCTGGAGGTGTTCAAGGCCAGGCTGGAGGGGGCCCTGGGCAACCTTGTGTAGATCCAGGCCTGGAGGTTGGTGTCCCTGCCTGTGGCAGGGGGGTTGGAACTCTGTGATCCTTGGGGTCCCTTCCAACTCAGACCTTTCTATGATTCTATGATACTTATTATGCCAATACTGTCAGGGCTAGTATAACTGTTTGCCAGCAATTCCACAGTAATTCATTGCCTTTCCTGACAGTGGCTGTAGGACATAGTGGTAAAATTGCATCTGTTTCAAAACTTGGCGTGCCTCTTTTTAAAGAAAAAACTTAAGTGGTCACACTACAGAAAGAAATATCTTTATTTTTACATACCTACATGCACTTTAGGAGTTCATACTATTTTAACTACTTCTGTAGAAGTGGGAAAAATATTCTGTCATTAAAACTGTGCAGAAGGAATATCACTTTTGCAAGGCAATACTTAGAAGGTAGAGTTTGCATAGTATTCAATTAAATACCCTTTCACTGTTGCCATCGTGCAATGATTGGCAAAATGACATATTATTGCTCTATGGTGCATATGTACAAATCTAATTGATATACAGGTATTAAACCTGATATTAATTACTTTTTAAAATAAATAAACTGTGTAAAAGAGCTATTATACCTAGCTTAAGTACTGTGCTACTCAGAGTGCGTTGTACTATAGAAAGTAATATATTTGGAAATATCATTTATCACTCCTAGTTTCTTAGAATCATAGGATCATAAGATCATAGAATAGTTTGGGTAGAGAGGGACCTTCAAAGGTCATCTAATCCAACCCCCATACAATGAGCAGGGACATATTTAACTAGATCAGGTTGCTCAGAGCCCCGTCCAACCTGGCCTTGAATGTTTCCATGGATGGGATATCTATCGCCTCTCTGTGCAACCTGTTCCAGTGCTTCACCACCTTCATTGTAAAAGTTTCCTCCTTATACCTGGTCTAAATCTACTCTCTTTGGTTTAAAACCATTGCCCCTTGTCCTATTCCAACAGGCCCTGCTGAAAAGTTTGTTCTTACCTTTCTTATAAACTCCCTTTAAGTATTGAAAGGCTTCTCGTCTCCAGGCTGAACAACCCCAGCTCTCTCAGCCTGTCCTCACAGCAGAGGTGCTCCAGCCCTCCAACCATTTCTGTGTCCCTCCTCTGGACCCGCTCCAACAGCTCCATGTCCTTCTTGTTTGGAGGCCCCAGAGCAGGAGGCAGCACTGCAGGTGGGGTCTCACCAGAGCGGAGCAGAGGGGCAGAATCCCCTCCCTCGACCTGCTGGCCACACTGCTTTGGATGCAGCCCAGGGTACGGTTGGCCTTCTGGGCTGTGAGTGTACATTGTTAGTTCATGTCCAGCTTTTCATCCCTTGGGCTTGTTGAACCGCGTGAGGTTCACGTGGATGCACTTCTTGAGCTTGTCCGGGTCCCCCTGGATGCCATCCCATCCCTCAGGTGTGTCAACCGCACCACTCATCTTGGTGTTGTCTGCAAATTTGCTGAGGGTGCACTCAATCCCACTGGTACAGTTGATCCCACTGTATTTATTGTAGTTGTATGTAATGGATTCTTTGAAGAAGGCTTACATCAGCAGTTAGACTTTTTCAGTGTCCTTTGGGAGGTTTTCCTAAGGCTTGAGTTTCATCCCCTCTCACCCGATACAGATCTAAATCCCTCTGTTGTACGTTAAAAGCTATTAAGTGATAACTTCTGCTGAAAGCAATACAGTTTGTAACTACTCAGAGAAGTTATGGGTTTAACAGGTCTGATGTATTTATAGGACCAATACATTTCTGAAAGCTCTTATTAGAAAGTCTAGTGTATACATGTAAATGTGGGAGCCATATTATCTCTTCTATATGTATTAGTCTTAATAATTTTAAGTATTTGGCCAATATTAATTTACTTTATTGTGAGAAGGATGCTAGGGGTCTTTAACAGTCTAGCATTTGTCAGGCATCTTCAGTCATATCAGCCACATTGTGGTCACTGAGTTGAGAAAGGATGTTATTCAGCTAAAAGTCTGAAAGTTTGATTTCTTGTGACCTGGCAGGAACAAACATGCAAGTCAAAGACTCTTCCAAGGCAAAGAATTTCTAATTAGACGGGAAAACAAGCAGGTTTAGCTTTGCTGAATCTCAGACAACAGACAGCAGATCTCCTTTTTTTTTCTTTTTTTTTTTTTTTTTTTTTCTCCCTTAAGTATACTGAAATTGGACTTTTTTTCCTAAGGGATCTTGTTTTCAAAAAAGGTATACCATATATTATCATAGTAGTACTTCATGGATTCAGGAAATATGTATAAGATTTGTTCCCTATGAAAACTGTTGAGTATTGAATATGTATATGAAAGGCAGCACACTCTATAGAACAGAACCCATATTACTTCCACTTACTTGCAGTAATCAATACTTCTGTATGTAGTCTGTCTCCATATATTTGTTCTCTGTTTGCTGTAACTCTCAAGTCAGACAGTAAACTTACTCTTGATATTAAGTTATTGATTATAAAATAGGAACTGTCTTCCAAATGAAGATAGTGTGCATGAGCATTTTTACCAAGTACCATGAATTGAACCTTGAACTAAAGGAATTTACTTGATCAGATTTGACAGTGAAAAACACAGAGAATCATAAGGGATCTCACAATGACAATGCTTGTCCTGAAGCACTTTCAAAAGTGTGTTGTAGGCAACTTAAAATCGTTAACAGAACACCTTCAAATCCCTTAGCTATAGACAGACAAGTTACAGGCTGATCATGAAAGTTATAAGTGATCTGTGCATAAAAACCACATTGTTTGTCCTATGTAGCAGACCTGAGCAAAGGAGGGGAAATTACACATTTCATATGATTGTCTAGAGCTATTGATGTTGCAGTGATATATTCAATAATTCATCAGTGAATATTAAGCAGATATTGACATTTGATGAAATGAGGAAAGATTTTTTTTTATAAAATGTCATTAAATCTTCATTAACTTAACATACAAGAACTTTACCCCACATACAGTAATTTTAAGAATTACTAGTAGATATCTCTTGAATTTATTTTAAAACATTAAAAGTAAAATTAAAATAATAATGATAAAAAGAAATAGTTATGAAAGGAAAAGAGAAAACTTAGAAAGAAACCAAGTGGTGAAAGAATGTGTGGTAGGTTGACATTGGTGACTGGCAGATGCCCAACCAGTCACTTGTTCTTCTCCCTCAGCAGAACAGGGGTAGAAAATAAATGGGTCAAGACAAAGACAGAGACATTACTTACCGCCACAGACAAAAATACTTGACTTGAGGAAAAGTAATTTAATTTATTGCCAGTTAAAAAGCATGTAGTATGGTGAGAAACAAAGACAAAACCTAAATTGCCTTCCCCCACTTATCTTCCTTTTCCCAGTCTCAGCTTCACTTCTTCATTCTGAACTTCTCTATCTCCTCTCTACCACCAAGCGGTGCAGGGGGATAGGGAATGGTGGGTTAGGGTCAGTTTATAATAGTTTGTCTCTGCCACTCCTTCCTCTTCACACTTTTCGCCCCGCTCCTTCAAAAGGCTGAAGCTTCCTTCAGGACATATCCACCTGCTCCAGCATGGGATCCTTCATGGGCTGCAGGGGAATATCTCTGCCCTGGAGCACTAACGGGAATTTGGGTCTCAGAGCATCTCCAGTCCCTCCCCCCTTTCTAAACTTGGTGCTTGCAGTGTAGTTTCTGACAACTTTTTCTCTCTCTTCTCACTGCCTATGAAGTGTTTTACCCTTTCTTAAACATGTTATCACAGAAGCACCACCAGTGTCACTGATGGGCTCAGCTCTGTCCTGCAGTGGGTTCATTGGAGCTGGCTGGCACCTGCCATGTCTGACACAGAGCAGCCCCTGTCCTCAGCTCACAAACACCACCCCTGTTGCCCCCTGCTGCCAACATTTGGGCAGGGACACCCAACACACCATGTTTAAAACAGCAGGAGTTGGGTAAATACTCTATGTGAAATATATTAGAGAAGGACAAGACTGCTCTTACAAATATGTAGTGTGGTCTTCATCTGTAAAACCAGCATTATGTTTTGATGATTTCAGTAAAAATCAGATGGCCAAAGGGGCAAGCATTAAAATATTCCTTTATAACCTTTAAAGGACTTCATATTTTCTACTGGAAATCACCAGCGGTCATGATTTAGACTGTAGATCATCAGGCCCACATATAAGAACTGTGCTGGATTCAAGCCCTCTGGTCAGGGCAAATTATGACCAGGAACATAGAAACCATGAGATACAGTCAAAGACACAATAAAGTTCCCTCACACACAGGAGAAAACATTGGTAAAATGTATCATCTTGACCCCGCTAACATAGAGTAGAGCCCTTCGTGCAGTTCAGCGTCGCGGGCCTTGACAAGCCCTGTGGCTGCAGTTTGCTGGGCCGTAAGGGAGGAAACAGATGCTGAAGGTCATTTGATGCAGCATCGGTGCCAGAGGGAACTGCGCTGTTCCAACTTGCAGCTGTCGCCAGGCTGACGGTAATGTGGTAACAGGAATGTGGTAGTTAACGTGAGGAATGAAACAATGTGGAGTTCAGAAAGTCGCATTTGGAGCATACATGGATGATCAACTTCAGGTACTTCCCCCCAAGAAGGAGGCTTCAGAAGATATTCCACTGCAACACATTCCCGTAACAAAAAGAGGAGGAATGCATTAATTTCAACACCTACAGCAGCCTTGAATTTGAAAAAGACTACTGTCTGTCTGGGGTGTAAGGCGAATTTATACTACACAGATGCAGTATGGCTAAAAGGATCCATGATTTGGGTCATGTTCTGCACAGTAATTAGTAATACTCTGATGGAATTAAGATACAAATACCAAAGTTAGTAATGGGAAAGACTCAAGAAGAATGTAATTTCTTGTACTGAAAAATGATCTTCCAAACAAAGATCTGAAAGAGAAAAACACAACTGTCTGTTAAAACCAAATCAGAAAAAAAAAAAAGCTACAGAAATGGCAAGAGTGGAAGAATGTGCACTGAAAAAGTAATAGACTGAATGGCTTAAAAGGCCCACCCCATCTAACATCTCTACTTTCATCACTCCTCAGTAGTACTTCTCCTTATTTTGCTCCTTTGCTTTAAACATAAGTTTTGCTCCTCCTTATGCACTGAGTACCACATATAGAGCACAGAGTTACTACTCTCAGTACATAAATATAAGCAAGTCCATAGGTTTTCCCACAGAATTAGAACTTAGGTCTCTCTATTTGGAAGCATGAACCGAGCTTGATGCTTATACAATGTACAAAAGAAATCAGAGACAATCTGAACAAGGGAAAGGAACAGTCTGTATGAAGAAAAATGTTTGGAAAACTGGAATAGTAACTGGAAATCATGCAACTGGTTTAACCCATGTCATATTCTTATAGGTTGCTCAGTATGTAGTAGAAAACTACAAATTTACGGGAAGTTGTTGTCACATCTAATTGGTTACTGGATTATTTTATTTCAAGAAACATTTCTTGTGTATTTTTGCCTTTTAAAATGATTCCTTGCTAATGAAACAAATGTAATTCTACCAGTCTTGAAATAATTCCTGCATCACAGCTTTATGATTAGTTTCACTTTCACACTGAGTCTGCCAATTTTTTAAAACAGTCTTTTCATTAATAATGCTGCCTAGTATGAGTTGCCAAAAACTATTTAACATGTGATATGAAAAATCTGGCATTATGTAGGTGCTTAGTGAGAGCCACTAGTGTAAGGTTTTTATATTTCCTCCAATGGATATGTTTGAAATGAACTCTGTGTATTCTCACTGAGTATTCTCTGGTAAAATAAAATTTTTATTTTTCATCATTCAAAATACACATTTATGGAGTCACAGTGATACAATTAGTATTCTCTTCATCCTATTTTTTTCTGTTTTCATGCAAAGAGTAATTTGCTTAATTTCAGTGCCAACACCAGAAAATACATTAATTTTTTATTCCTATTGAGGCTTAGCAAGTATAACTTTTCATCACAAGGAGTCACATTGTCATTTTCCTAGCCTAAGTGCGTGTCCCTGTTTTTTATCCCTTTCCCCTTACCCTGATAGCTCTGCCAGATATTTCTGTCCGACTCTCTGTTCCTCCCTCTGATGCCAGCTCAGTGCTTCACAGCAGCTTACCTCTTTTTACAGCTGGACATCTTTCCTGATGACTCACTCCAGCTGTATGACTTATTTGGTTACTCCTGCTTTCTATTCTCTAAAATTAGATGGTGAGCTCTTCATTTCATGGGCCATGTCTTTTTATCTGTCCCATAAAGCTTATATGGCATTTATGGGAACAATGTAAATTAATAATAATAAACATTTTATATTCTACTGATATACGTTTCGGCATTTGAACAGTGAAGTATTGCCTTCAGTCTAAGCAGATGTGAATGTATGATTGTATCAGGGCGCAGAGTGGGCCGGGGTCTCCCGGGTGCTTGGGGGTGGTGGAGGGGGCTCCCCTGGGACAAGAAGGCTGGGTCTGCAGCCCGTTGTCCCGCTGTCCCAGGCAGAGAGCAGGGCAAGCTCGGGGGCAGCCAGGGAAACCCCTGCCATGGACTTCGAGCAGCTCCCTGGGGCAGGGCAGGGCCAAGGCTGGGCTGGGACATCAGCCCGCAGCTGGGCCCGGTTCTGTGGGACCTATGGCTGGGCATGACAGGGCCGTGGGGAGCTGGAGACTGGCCCTGCTGTGGCATAACTGGGGCAGGAGCTGATGGTCCTGGGGAGCTGAAATGGGGTCCTGGGTGCAGGTCCAGCTCAGGGGAAGCCTGAGGGAGGCAGGGCAGGGATGGTCAGGGCTGTCAGTGCCCTCAGTGTTCTGCCAGATGGAGTGTCTGGGACAATAATTTATTTATTTATTTATCTATTTATTTATTTATAAATGTTTGTTTGTATGTATCAAGAAAATATAAAAGTTAAGCCAGCTCTAGAAAGAAGAAAATAGATTGTATAATGATGGTCTCCCTCTGGTTCTCAGAATAATTAAGCATGGGCAGACACACAAAACTACTGGCAGTTGGAGCTTGCTTGGTTTAGGCATGTACATACATGTGACTGTGTTTAATTATGTTGTTCAGAATGAAAAATATGAGGCCTTATAAATCAGAAAATATAAGCAAGTATGTTAGGCATTTATTCCCATTCTTGCTGTCATGTGTCTTATTCTGTATCAAATCATGCTAGGCCACACTGAGAGACAAAGTGGTAGAGTAGGACTGGGTGTCTGATTGCTAAGTGCATTAATGACAGTGAAAGAACTTGCGGCAAGTCAAGTAACTCAAGTAATCTGCTTATTTTTTCGGGATTGTGAATGAGTAATACAAATTCATAGAACATAAGGATTTGTTTCCTAGTGTCAAAATTTAACTATAATTTGAATTACAACTGCAAATAAAAATAAATTCTTTCGGTCTGGAAAATATTTTTCATTGTATAAATGCAGGTGTCCACAGCTGTACACATCCACAGACACTGGGAAAGTAGCAGTGGTTGTGATGGGTGGTGCTCCTCCTGGTGCACAGTGCAGGGCAGTACACACAATCAGCACATGCAGAACAAACACCACCACACTCCTACACAAATGACTGCTTTTTGGGGAACCAGCATGTGCTACATGAGTATGCATCGATGGAGCAGTGAAGAGCAAAGGAACCTGTGTATTTTTAAACATGTGTACAGAAAAAGGAACATTTCACTGTTGTTTAGTATGATTATGTTTGGTTCATAAATGTATTTACCAATGTCTCCAAAATAATTTCTTTTTATTATTTACATTAGCATCTCCAGATTCTCTGATGTTAATTACAAATATGTCATATAGATGCGTCCTGGAAAATGTATGAGAAATAACTCCTACTTGTTCCATTTTAAATCATAAAATATGAAAATACAACAAGGATGAGGTTGATTGCCTGAACAGAGACATACAGATATTTTAACTCCAGCTATGTAAGGTACACTGCCTGACCTCAAGCAGCCTGGCCCCAAGACCCTTAGGAGGATAGGTCTTCTGTGATGTCATTTGAATGTCTTACATGTCACGTGTTGTTTCCATTTAGGGAAATCAGTCCCACTCTAACTTTTAAACTCATCACACAATTTTAGATCTTTGCAATATAAACACCAATGTATGAGCAAGTCACTAGGCTCCATTTATAGTCAAAGGAAGAATCCATACATAAGGATTCAAAGAACTTATTTTATATAGGCACTTTAGGATAAGATTAATTTTGCAGTACCTAACTATTTTTCCTCCATGGCTACAAAATGTTGCTGCAATAATCCTCTCAGATGAGCAGGTAACATTGTCAATGTCCACAGTGGATTAGAGGGAGCCCCTTCAAAGTTCTGTTGCACTGCATCTCTACATGTCTTAGCTATATAATAATCCATCCTTGACATATTTTTCACCATTTTTAACAATTGAAAACTTCCTGTCTTTCATTGTATTCATATATCAACAGTTTTCTACCCCCTAAATCTGTTGTTCAATTGAACCTGTTATGTAGACAAATGATTCTTGCAACAGAATGAATGCTGAGATGATTTAAGGTTTACAATAAAAGTCTAATAATTCATGTGGAGGCGTATTTATGTTGAAGAAACACCCCTTTGATGCCAAATAATAAGAATAAATAAATATGAACCTTTAAGGAAAATATATATATGAAAATATCTTCTGTATGTTTTTTCTTTATTACAGAAAGAAAGTGTACTAATCTCATTCTCTATAAATAGCTCCTACAGACTGAACTTAAAAGTCTTTTGGCTTGAGCCTAAAAATGAAGTAGATGTTTACGTTGCATAAAATTCTTATCTCATTCAGTAACAAGATAACAGTTAGAGCTTTGCAAGAGAAAAAAAAAAAAATGCAATCTTTGTAATTTTGTAACATATTTGTAGCCTATGTTGTGACAATGATAAAAATCTCATTCTAATCCTGCCTATCTGATATGAATCCACACCAGTCTAATGTCATCAGTTATCGGTGACAGATGTGTATAGGATGATGGTTTTACATAGGTATAGTTACTTAATTTGAACCCATATTTCTAATTAAATAATAAGCCTGTGATATATTTTGCCACAAGAAAGACATTAATGAAATGTTTAAGCAAGTGTGAAATTTTTAATATTCACCAACTATTTGAATATTTACCAAATAGAAAAAATTCACCAGTTTATTAGAAGACTCATTGAAAAAATAAAACAATCTGTGTGCCACATAGTTTTGTCCTTAATTACTGGTAATTCTTTCTGAAAGAATCACTGCTAAGAGTTTAAATATTTAAAAGTGTACCTCTATTTCTAAAAAAAATAATTCTATAAATGTGGCACCATTTTATGTCAGAGGCCTGGCCCTGTGGTGTATTTAGAATCATAATTACAGACTTTGGTCATGAAAATAAGTTTAATGTTTTATTACTTACTGTTAGCACAGTTTTGCCAATGAAGTTAAAAAGAAAGTTAATTGGAATCTGCTGCATTTTGTGCATCAAGTGCATCACTACACCTACTCACTCAGAGCAATAACATCTCAGAAGTGTTCCCTAAAAGCACAGTCTAAATGAATTGGGTTACATAGTTATGGATATTAATGCAGAACATAAGTAGAAATATTAATCATTATAATAAATAAGTAAAAAAGAAACCAACTGAATTTTCAGAAGGCTAGATTTACAAGTTTTGCTTTAAAAAGTAACACGTCTTTTCTGGTTTTAGTGAGGTATACTTTTTCTGTAAATCACTAGAATAACAGAGGTATTAAATACCCAACATCATTCATGGAAAACCATTTGATTAGACCAGAATCACATACTGATTTCCTCCTTCAGGCAGAGCTGCCATTTTATTTTATCTTGCAACCTCCAAATATCATTAAGTGTAAAAGTGACCGTTATTGTTATCCTAAAGTGATGCATATTTGCCTCCCACCTGCATCCAGAACTGAGACAGTTGATAGCACTCATATTGGAAGAGGCATTCTCAGGAAAGTATGGAGTTACCGTTCAAGAAATCTCTACACAATATGCGCTCAGAAGCTGCATTGAGGATGGAAACAAACTCCCCACCCTTTAGCCTCTGAAACATAGGTTTCCAAGCTAAATTACTTGTCCAGGTTCCCTTAGCAGTAGTCTTTACAGAGAGATAGAGCTCTATAAACACAATCAGTCCATCAATCTTCAACTCCTATTACAGGATGATCTGCTCTTTAGAGATGCCTGTCTGTTCCTGGTAATTATATAATGGACCTGGATTATCGTCACAGTTGAATAAAATTAAATGAAATGACCCCTGATTTCGCAGACTATCCAATAAATAATGTCTAGCTCCTATACAGACAATAAGGTATTTCAGACTAACTCAATATCAAGTACTTCTCTATATCTCCGTTATTTTGTAAGAGGCAATGTTTGTTCCATTTTAGGGACTACTCCATGAAAATAGTCATTGGATAACAAAAGAACTACGATCAATAGTGATAACTGAGGACTCAGAATGGCTTATTTCGAGGTTTTTGCCTTTGAAAACATTTTCCTTGCATCTTGTACATTGCTTATGTTAGGCTGTATGATGAAAGTTCATCTGTGAACTCACAGAGGAGCACAGAAACCCAAATACATCGACCGGCAGTTTCCAGGCTGTCGTGGTTTAACCCCAAACAGTAA
>KL271256.1:3681-23252 GCA_000699545.1 Podiceps cristatus | reverse complement strand
GTGAGTGTCACCCCCCCCCCTGCCATTTTAAATAGTCAGGCTGTGTGTCTGGTCCTTTACTGCGAAGGGTGAAGGTAGGTTGTATAACCCAGCAGTCCCGCTGGCTTGCGCTCCGTTGTAGAATCTAAATAAGGTGGGTGAGCACATCTGGGAGTTACCAGCACATCTCGGTTACTGCAGTGAGCACGTTTACTGTTTCAGAAAGAAATCTTGACCGTTTATACTGAATGGCATTTTGTGTAATCATTGTAGATAAGAAAATAAACAAAACTGGTAGAAAATCACAAGGTCAGCACCACAGTTAGTTATTGTTTGTTCTCTTCTCCCACATGGACTGATAATGAGCGTTTCTGCCTCATTTAGTCATATGGTTGATAGATATATGTGGGAGTGTATGTATGTGTCTACTATCCTTGCTGGAATAGACTTCACTTTTATTTATTTTTGTGCTGTTTTATGATTTTTCTTTTAAAAAAACATTAAGGAGAAAACATTTGATTAGGCAACTGGGTGGCTTCTAGGGCACAGGATGGGGTGCAGCATTCTCCTCCACCCTTAATAAAAAGCTGTAATGTGGCTGTCAACTGCTTGTAACTATTCTCACACATTCTCATTTTGGAGATTGTGTGTATGGGGGGGGGGCGACAACTTTCTCTTCTGAACTGGATGGAAGTTTGGTAGCTGGGACTCTTGAGTCTTCTGCTATTTTTGTCCATTTATGAAGTGTTGATAATACTTGGCTCTCTCGTAGGGCTGTCATGAACACAGCAGGCTTGATTTGGCACAGAGAAAATGCAGAGAATCTTCTGCAATGTTCTTGGGAACAGTATTGTTCTGGCAGCCTCCAAAATCACCAAATGCTTGTAAGACATTCAAAAAAACCCATGAAGCTGGGGAGGGCAGGAGGGAGAGGGACAGATCTGGGGGGTTGTTGAGCTGCAGGTCTGTGCTGGATTTTGTAGGAGTACTTTCCAAACTTCGACTTGCTGCTGGTCTGTGATGTGACGGTAAAACACGCAGCTGGTCTCTGTATCGTGTATGAGAGACATGTCATGAACGTGTTACAGGTAAATGATGAAGCTTGAGAAATTATGGGGGTTGATAGTGTTCTGATGCCAAAGATCTGAACTAGCTGGGGTGGCTTGGCTCCTCCTAAGCTGTTCTGTGTGTGGCCTTGCACTTCAATAGGCTTAGTGAGGAGGTAGGAATTGGTTGTTTGTGTAAGGTCAGTGCCTCCTCCAGCGAACAGGTCCCAACTGCTTCTGAGGAAGCTGTAAGAAAGTAGACAGCAATCAGACACACGATGCGTGCTTTGGGAAAGTTTCTTTTTACTACTCTTTCTTTTTTCTACTGCTGAGCAAGGAGAGGGCTTGTGTCTACGAGCGCAAGCTTGTAAAATGCTGCTTTTATTTTTTTTTAAAATGTGTGAATGAAAACATCTTGCGCGCTTGCATTGGCGTCGTTTCCTTGCACACATGTATTTTCTTGGGTGCACGTGCACGCACACACCAGAACCACTGTTTCAAAGAACAGAAAATAGGTAGATTTTGTGACTATTTTCTTATTTCTAATTTTTTATTGGTAGATTTTGTGACTATTTTCTTATTTCTAACAGATCTTTTCTCACTGGTATTGTCACAGGAGCACCACCAAATGGTAGTGGTGTGTGTTGTGTGTGTTTTCAGATGTGGCTAGCAATGGGAAAAGCCTCATACCAGGAGATAGCTTGAAAAATCCTCTGAGCAGCCTTTTTTTTTTTTTTTTCTTCCCCGAGTGTGTTTTAATAAAAAGCATTGAGTGTTTGGGCTCCCCAAAATCAGGCTAGTGTGATGTGTTAAGATGGCTTGTGGTATCTGGAAGCTGTGACAAGAGCTACAAAGAGAGATTTGTGACCTCAAGGAAGTGGTTCCTAGAGATCTGACTCAGTTTGGGTCTTTCCTTACTTTTGCAAAGTGCTCATACTGTTCGTTCCCCTTACATTAGGTGATAAAGCATGTGTTGCCTGGTGAAGCTCCTGGAGGTCATGAAAGCGATTCCTCTTTTGAGTGTTTAAAATCCTTCTAGTGAATCCTACCAGGGATTATTCTATGGGGAGCTGTTGATGCCCTTCTAGCCAGTGGTGTGATGTTTCTCAGCCCTGACAGATGAACTTGTGGCTGAAAAGCCATTGCTGAGGACTGTTATTTTCTAAGGTGTTGTGGCAGCTTTGTCATCCTGGTTGCTAGATTGTTTTCTCTGAGTAAGTTTACTTGTTAAGCAATCTTCTGATGCCATCCAGGGTCCTTTTTCACATGCTGATAAATGCTGTGAGCGAGGTGTAGTGGTTGCACCTCTTTCTAAAGAGGAAACTTGGTGCTCCTCCTGTTTTGGTTTGAACTTGCTGAGATGGAATGGCATCAGCGGGAGCAGTGGGAAGCACTGTTTTTCTTATTGGGTTTGCCCTTGGACTGGGATTGAAGAACGGGGTTTTAGTTTTGATTCTGCCCCCGATTTTTCTGGCTGATTCCGTTGACATTGGTTCCTCTCCCTGTGGTTTAACTTTGGCTATTTAACTGTGCAGTTTGCTCTGGAAAAATAGGGTATACGAGAGCTATGTGTTAATAACTAGCTCTAGGAATAGAAGAGTCACTGACTGTGTGACGAGTATGGTAACCTTAAACTACAGCATAACGTGATAGGGCATGGAGGACCTTGTAATTATTAGTGTCACGTTTTCTCTCTGACTGAGGTGTTCTTAAGCCAAATTTTATTTCAACCAGCAAGTAAATATTTTATTTTTATTCTTTCAAACGAGAAAAGCTGTTCGTGCTTAGTACTAAATTATTATTGGCTTAAAAAACAATCAGGAGACACAGGATTGTGTTGAGTACAGCAACAGCAATGTTTTAATTAAGTGAAACTCAAAACATATTTTTCTCTTTGCTTGAATCTAATAAATGGGCTTGAGGCATGAAAGTTATGAGTGTGACAAAATTACTAAAGAGTGATAGCACCAGCCAGGATTCTCAGATGAGTGGGCGTTTTGACTTCTGCATGGCACACGGAAGGGAATATTCAGTGGGGTTTCTTGCCTTTCTCTAGAATCATTTTCAAGCTTAGTGCTTACAGGAGGCTGGGTCCCATTCAGGGTCTGTTCTGTCAGTCCAGCGTTTCAGTCTCAGGTCTCCAGAGCTCCTTGTTCCTTTGGATGGCTTTGGTTTCTTTCCAGTTCTTTTCCTCATTGATTTGCAGTGCTCCCACCCGCTGCTGACTGGTAACCACTCCCGATTCCTGAGCAGGCCCTTATCACTGTTGGCTCTGGTCCTCCCTTCACCTCTTGAGTAAATCCGTAGTCCCGGGGTACTATTGGAATAGCTTAACAGGACCCTTCTCTTTGCGCCCACTTGCAGAATATTTGCTTTTGTAGTTGTCAAGGAAGAGACCGTGCCTTGAGGTTTATGACCCTGCCTGAGCCTTTCAGAGCGAATTATGGCCTTTCATCTACTCCGAGGGTCACGTTCTCTTTGTAATTGCACTGAAGTGACTTTCCACTACATTTGGTAAAGGCATGCAGACATGCCAAAATTTGTTCTGTAAGACACAGCCTCCCTGTAATTACAAGGAGTATGTAAGCTTGCCTGCCTCAAATGTGGCATTAGGATGCTCACTCTCATTATATCAACTTAAATCTTTTGACGTGGTCTCTAATTGGTTCCCTGCTGCATTTTCTTCCTCGAGTAAAGAGAATTTCTGCTTGTGAGTGAAAGCTCTCTCTGTTTGGATAGTTCTCTTCATAGGCTGTACTGGTGCAAACTGGAGGCAAGCTTAGACAGACGTGTAATGTTACTCTGCTGTAACACAAATACGAGTGCTGGAGTTATCTGGCGCGGGACTTGTGTTCAGTGTCCTCTCCCTCCCAGAAGCCTGGAGTACGTTGTAGATGAAACACAGACCTCCTTGTGCTCGTGACAGTGTTCTGTTTGACTGCCTACAACTTTGGATGCTCTTGCTGCTCTCAGGAGATCCAGGGATTTCTTCTCTTCCCTCACTTTCTATTCTTCAGTAAGTAGTTCCCTAAAAATGCTCCGGTAGATGTGTGGGTACCATATGGCCAGTTTTTAGCCTCCTGCTACGTGTTTTCCAGGTTGCTTCCTTTGGACCCAAGGGGTGTTTAGAGGCCAGTTGGCTATCAACAGGCTGCATTTTTTTTTTTCTTGAGGCCTTTTGATCTCAATGGTGTCTCTGATAAAAAGTCTATAAACTCTGCTCGGTTGTTTTCTATAGGGTGGGTTCAGTTGCAACACATGGTTAAAAAATGGCAGCCCTTGATTTCTTTGGGTGAGATTAACTCCTGATGTAATTCCCAATGATTTTTGGTACTTACACCTGTGTTCAATTTTGGTCTGTGTGATGGCAGCTAAAGACAACATTTTTCTTTAGTTGTGGGTAGAATTTGCTCACTAAATCTATGCTGCTACAAAAATTTTCCCTTTTAATCCTCTAAACTATTTGCACTAATCATCATTAGTGTATTCTGTGCATTTCTATTGTGTACTTTTTTCTATTGCTGCATTTTTCTTGTACCTAAGAAAGCCTTAAAATAGGAATTCTGTAATAGAAAAGGACTTGTAAGAAGATTGCAGATTACTGTTGGTTTTCTAGTGGCTACTCTTTTCATTGCTGTGTTAGCATAGAGACTTAATGAGCAAGTTTGACTCCAGGGCAAGGCTGAGTGCTGCTCTGAACAGCAGTTTCCATCTAGGGTTCCTTTGAAACTAAGCATTTGCTAACCTGCCAGCTTTTATTTTTGTTTATTTGTGCCTAGTGCATTCGTCAGGGCATGGTAAAGGGTACAGTCACACAAAGGGCTGCCTGAAGACTTCTGGAGACTGAAAGTGATGCACTCAGCAGCTACTAACGCATATTTTAGATATTGATGCCTAAATCTAGGAGCAGCATGATCCCTCCCCTCTCCTTTGACCTTCTCTTTTAAGTACGTGCATTCAACCAAAACCCACCACCCTGTCTCCTGAGGACTGACTCCATTAGGGTCTAGAGAATGCTTTCCAACGGGGCGATTTACGTGTTGGTGAGGATATGCAAAATCTGTAACATGGCGTTCCCTGGGTGCTGTGCTTAGCTGTTCGCTTCAGCGGGATATTTGCATGCTAACACCTTCCCTAGAGAGTAGAGTTTCACATCTCCTCTCCCCTTTCTTTTTCAGGCCCAGGCCTGTTTGCTTCTCCAGAAGGTTCTGCAACTTCGTGAACTGAAGCTCTTCATGACAGAGGAGGAGTGGGAGGAATTGATCAGAGAAAGCATCAGCCAAGTGACAGAGGTAACAAGCTTCAACACGTTAAATGTATAGATAGCACCTGATGGGTGCTGCTTTTACTGGTGTGGTGCTCCTTCTCGGAGCTGGAGTCTGCAGCTGTGCTCGGCTTAACTGATCTTACAGGGGTTGTGCCTGCTTGCGCCAGCTCTGAGTAGCATCTGCCCGGACTACAGCATTCTTGCCACACTGCTGTTCAGGTGTGTTTTCACAGAGCGCAAGAAATGTGCCTGGTACGGCTCAGAGGTGCCTGTGGACGGATCCAAGAGACAGAGCTCGACTTTTAGGGAACACACTTGTACAGATCAATTTAAGGTGTTTTTTAAAAAAATAAGTTTCAAATTGAAAGGTAATGTGAAGATTTACCTAATTCCAGAAAATTTTACGGAAGTTCTGTATTTGAATGAACCTCAGGGTCAAAGAGATAGAGCTGAGGTGCACTAGACTTCTAACTCCTGGTGCGTTGCAGCCTTCTGGACCAGACTCCCTTGCTAATATTGTTAATCAGGGAAACCTTAAAATACATTGAAAATAATTTGGACAGGAAAAAAAAAAGTGACATAAATTGCATGGCTCCCAATTCAGTGGCAAGTGTCGATTGTACCTGAAGATAGTTTTTGGGTGCAGCTGCTATGAAGGAGGTAATCTGTGGGACAGGAGAGTGAAGATGTAAATGCCATTCAATTATATTCTTGTGGATTGACGTGGGGGGAACCAAGCAGCCAAATTAACGTTATGATGTGGTAACTAAACTTGATGACATGGGAGATTCCAGTCTTGGTGTTCCTACGTAACTGTAGTGTTGACCTCTTCCTAAGTGTAGCTTTCATTCTTTACTTAATTCTTTAAATGCTGGTTACATGGTAATTTAGGCCATTCTATAATTTACCATATTGGAACAGAACGATTAGCTCTGTTTTATTTTGTCAAGGAGGGACAAAATCTAAGCAAGTTTAAATCAAGGAATTCAGAGGTGCTGTTTGTAATTTTTGAGGGAGCAGGTAATCCTGGTTTTCATTAAATAGCTTTTATTTAATGGTTAAATCAGGAGTCCAATGGGTGGAGTTAGGTATGATTTTATTTTCCATCTATATAAAAACGTGCCACTCCTCCATGTTTCTCTCCAGCAGCTGAGGTGATTCACTGGGAAACCACAAACATTTACAATGCCTTTATGTTGTTCTTGTCAGGGAAAGTTTAGCAATGTGCAGCCCACCCAGTATTTTAATGAGCTTTGCTACCAAACCTTCCTCAGTGCCTCTCATTTCTGTGGTCATCTGTATTTAAAGAAAAATTCCTGGGAAATACTGTCAGTTTGTTTGGGCTACCCAAGGTATACCCTGCGGACAGGAGGCCTCCCATACTGCTAACGGGCAGTGCCATATAGGTACTAGTGCTCTTTTTGACCTGAAAAAGCCCTCACATACCACTTTTAGAGTGTTCTGTTGGTGGACATATATGTATTGGGGTTTGTCTCCCTCCCTCCAGCTCCCCCTTGCACTAACGCAGTGCTGCTGTGGCTCCTGGGAGCTGTGGCAGCTGCATGTCTTTAAGTGTTGGCTGTAGTTAGGAAGGATCAAGGACTTCATATCCCATGTGAGTTTTGTTTCATAGCCAAAGGCTAATGCTTGTTGCTGCAAAACTTAAAGCTGCAAAAAGTATTCTGTGTCTTTTTGGTAGCACAGAAATGCTCGCTTACATGAGTAATAGCTGTAAAAACATGCAGTGGCTTCATGGCCTACTAGAACAATACTCATATCATGACTGATCTCTTTTGGAGATAGTGGAAAAAAAAAAAAAAAAAAAAAAAAAGCCTTGTAGCAGAAGTCAGAGGCTGGAAACTGAGCAATTTAGTATCTGTAGAAAGTATAGATTTGTCAAAGGAATAACTTGCTGAAGAGTCTATTATCTCTGAATTGCCTGGTGGAGATCGTGTGCTTGGCTGAAAGAGAAGCTGCAGGTTGGGTGGAAGCTATGGGTTTGATGATGAAGTTATGGGGAGAGTTTGCTTAGACTGTGTTAGGCAAGAGCTTGGGGTAAACGATAGCCCTTTCTGTCCCTGGTGTCCACACGTGCCTCTGCTTAGCTAGAGGGTAGGGAGAGCATTTGCAGAACTGAGAGTTTCTCCTGAAGCTCAGTCTCGTCCCTTTTCATCTGAGACTTGTTTTCGGTGGGCCATTCCAGGTCAGCCGTGATTTTGGAGGTGGGTAGGTAAGTAGGTAGATGTTGGCTTGTGAGTGCTTACCCATGAGAACCTCGATCGAGAGCAGTAGTCCATGATGCTGTGGAAAACAATGGCGTTTTATTGACCTACATCTAGTTGAAAGGTCTGCGTTTGCTGTCATTGGCCATTACTGCCACCATCCCTTACAAATAGCTGTTTTAAAAGGAAAAAATGATAATGCAGAGTTTCACATCTTTGATCCAGGCAGAAGTCTGAAATAACCTGGGAGGGCCACATCTTTACGTGACTATACTGAAGTGTGCTTGTAATTCAAGCAGTGGTATTGTTCATGAGGAAGCTGTCACCTGAAGGCTCCTGCTATGCTCTCTGCGTCCTTGATCAGATTTGCAGCTCTGGGGCTGGTAGCTCTTGAAGCGCAGGATTGCCATTGCAAGCGTAAGGCATCTCCTGGTGCCTGCTTTCTCATCCTGTCTTGCCTCAGTGATTGCGTTGTGTACCTGCAGATCACTTGGTGAAGAGCAGGGAGCCTGGGATGGTTTTAGGCTGTGATACGTGCAGGAACTGGGAAAGAAGCAATGTGAGAAAACTGCAGTCTTTGATATCATTGAATTATGCGTGTGAAACTAAGAGGCAGATGAGGGAGAATCAGTGGCCAGGAGCTTTAAATGAAGAGACAGCTTCCTGAAATAGCAGCTCCGGCGGCTGCGAGGCAATGGCTCTTGTGCTTACATAAGCTAACTTGACCTTATTTGTTCCCAAAATGTTTAAGCATGCTTATAAAACATATATCACAGTCATGAGGGATTCACATTTGCCATCTCGTTATTGTCAGCGAGGCAAGTCTTGATATCCTAGCGGGTACTTGGGAGTTGACCTGCTCTAAGAGAGCCCTGCTTGCTGTTGGTGCTCCTGGTTTCTTCTGCTGGGTCACCTGGGCAGAAAGTCTTGTCCGCAAGCCTGGGGACTGCAAAGGTGTGGAAGCAGAGAAGTAGCTCTTCCATGGTTTTGGCCTCCCAAGTCCTTTAGGAATAGTTACTTTACACGAAGCAGAACCTTGCTACAGTTGTTCAAGTTATTCTCATCTTAAGAGTCTAGATGACTCAGTTGTGTTTACAGTATAAAGAGAGAGTGTTGCTTCATGTTGTAAATGACAGAGCTCACCTGAGATGCTGGAGCATCTGAAAGGCTTCTTCCTCTGAGAGCTAGCTTTGTTCTTTTATCGGTAGGTCTCAAAGTGCTTTAGAAAGGAAATTCAAACAGTGAGTTGTTGATGTAATGAAGAAAGTATTTTGCAGAAACCCAAGGGCTGATGTTTAGTTTAGTAAAGTTGTTCACCCTGTTTTACAGATGACATGCTTGGCCGGGAGCTGAGCCAAGAATCAGACTTGAGTCTCTTGAGACGTCCCAGGGACCTTCCTTTTGGACAATCTGACTGTTTCTAACTTGGCTTCAGAACATCAGTTGTGTTGGATGGCAATCTCTGTGCCCATGATACCTAAGGAGGATGCTGGTGGTTGCGAGTGCAGACTGCCCAGAGTCGTGCAATGAGGCGAGAGGTGGAAACCGAGGGGGCCACCTTTTCGTGCAGTCCCCATTTCGTGCAGGGGACTGTCACACAGTTTCAGCGAGGGATCTCTGCGGGGTTGCTGCTAGCGCTCACGCACTGTTTTGACTCCTATCAAGTGCCTCTCAGTTTGGTCTTTCAGCTCTCCCAGCTGTCATTGTGGACACATTTTGGTCTTTGTTCTCCTTCTTAGATATATTTCTGTTTTCTTTCTGATATGTTACAAAATTGCTGTCTTGGTTTTAGAGTGATCTTGAAGCCGTGCCAATTTTTCAGTGACTCACTGACAGATTTGGGGCAGGAAGCTCCAGGATCTGAATACATAGTTTCATTACCTTTTTCTGTCATCCCTTTCCCAGGGACTGGCTTGCTCTCCTAAACTGAGGTGCTTTGTGTAACTCCCAACTTACGCTGAAACTCCCACTTACGACGTGAAAGTCAAGGGGAAGTGGGAAAGGATTTTGAGGAATGCTCCAGAAAAAGTATATTTTTGCTGCTGAGCAACTTCAGAACAAAACAGCCCTCTGAAAAACTGTTGGTAAAATTGCTTTCTCTGGCTTGTACACAGCAGTTTCCTGAGGGTTTCCTTTCTCTGTCTTCTGCAGTGAGTACATCCCAACAAGGACCCAAGTCGACTACTGTTTTTTCTTTTGCTTGTTTTGTCAAGGTCATAAGGGGCGGGCAGAGCAGATAGCATTCAAGTTGGCCGTGTGAAGCCAAAATGAGATGAAGGCACCCTGGAATGTAAAAATACTTGCAGAATCGGATACCTGAGCTCAGTGCAAGACCAAAGCACTCCCAGTCACCAGTATTGGAGACTTCTGGATAAATATTCATGTACTCCTAATGAGATGCATGTGAAGCCTCCTTCCACTTAGGTGGTTACTTAGACTTGGACCAGGCAGGCAACTGTTCTTCTGTAGAAAGGCAAGAAAGTAGATGGATGGGGAATTACGTGGCCTGCGTAAGGGATGGCATAGATAACCCAAGACCTCTTTTCCAAGACTCCTACCATTTGCGAGTTACTTTATGCTCTCTGAAGATGTTCATTGTATGGCATCAGAGGGTTTTGTTGCTATTGTGTTGTTCAGCTAGGGATTTAAAATAACTAGCTGGAGCCACTCAGAACGTGTGGAGGAGAGAGGGGTATACTATGTAGCCTTCTAGTGTAGACATGTCCTTCATTTCTGAAGGGCATCACACTTGATTATCGATGTCTTAATTTGTAGGGAGATAAATTATTAACAGTGACTTCATCAAATCACTAAAAAAGCTGTTCTCCAATTTTTTTTCTTGAAGATTGCCTGAACTTTTATCTGTCCGTCTTTATAAATTCTTAATTCATTGCCCTTTCTCAGCCTCTTAGCTTGTAAAATGAGGCCAGTAGTGATTTAACTGATATCTTTGACG
Source organism: Podiceps cristatus (assembly GCA_000699545.1). Lineage (NCBI taxonomy): Eukaryota > Metazoa > Chordata > Aves > Podicipediformes > Podicipedidae > Podiceps > Podiceps cristatus. The sequence goes on along the minus strand of KL271256.1, from coordinate 12,782 downwards.
TGCTTTCAGAGTACTAGATGTCTCTGTGGAGAATTCATTCTCCTCTGTTCCCTCAGCTGTCCTGTGTGGTTTTTCCCTGCTGCATTTTCATATGGCCTATGGCAGGGGGCGGAGATCTTTAAACTTGGGAAAGCGTTGACATTTTCTATGAGAATAGCTTCTGGATTTTTGGGCTCTTCCCTCTAATAATAGCCAAAATAAACATTGCAAAAAATACCCGTTAGTTATACCCTTCAGCATGTGGCTGTGCTTAGTCCCCTACCTTCCCTCTTTCGGCCAGAGACAAGCAGAAGCTTGGTGGTTCCTTTCCATTCGTGGGCATTTCTTGATGACTTTCTGCTAGAGACGCGCAAAAAAAAAAAAGTTGTGAACATTTCTACTTTCAGTCTTCAGAAACTTAGTGAGAGAGAACGGAGGGAGGAGGGACTGTCAGTGCTTGCTTTCCTCCTCTTAGTGCTCTGGGCAGCAGCTGCTGTGCTGTTCAGGTGGGTGGTGTGAGAACCTCTCCTTGTGTGCTCGTGTACCCTGTGTGCATGGACTTGGAAGTGGGTCTGGCTCTGTGGATAGATGGAACCTGGTGTGAAGAGGCATACTCTTCCCTCCTCTCCTCTTTTTGCTCCATTATTTAACCCTACATTCCAGCTTGGGTTCTTCTGTTGTCTAGTGAACATTGTCATGAAAGGAAGTATTGGGGCGGGGGGGTGGCTTGTCTGGGTTTTGGGAATCTGAGTTGATTCCTGGCTCTGTCATGGTCTCTGTGACTCAGTCATGTTACTTGGCCTCTCTGAGCCTCTGTAAATTGGAGGGAATGATGCTGACTTGCCTCTTACCTCTCAGGGGAAACATGAGAGGAAGTTACAGGCAAGGTGAGGGTGTGTACGTTGGATAGTAACAGGAGCTATGAGCATCTAGAATACTAAAATACTTCATCTGGTTGTCAGTTTGTTATTAGTCTCTAAACAGGAGAAGGCAGCTGTGCCTTCCCCGTATGTGGACATGGGAAATCTCCTGCTTTGGCTCAGGTAATGGGAACACCCTTGTAGGGCCCCAGACCCACGCTTGCCGGGGCCCCTCTGGTGTGACCAGATGCCCCGTTGCGTCTTTGCTTGGGGACCCTGCATGTGGCATGGAGGTAGGGCAGAGCTTTAGCTTTCGCAGTCAGTGGGAAAGCAGTCCGCGTCCTGAGTTCAGACCTCTTAAACTTTCCTCCTTCTCCTTTCTCCTCGTGACTGTGGACGTTCAGTAGAGTGGAAATTTTGCTGAACTATTTGCTGCTGGAGAAGAGAGTTTACCTTAGCAACCTTGGGCTGGGCCAGGGGGTGTAAGGTCGTGCAGGGTGGGTGAAGGCATGTTTTGCAGAAGGCACTTGGCACTGTTTCCAGCCACGAATCTGTGCATTTATCCATCAGCATCAGGTCTGTTATGGGGGAGGAGGGGGAAGGCTGGAGATAGCACAGCGTGTGGAAAGAATGCGGGTTGGCCGGGCTTCTCCAGCTCACGGAGCGGTGATGGATCTGTCAGGCTGATCCCACGGAGGGGAAGGGCTGTTTGTTTGAACAATGAAATAGGCTGAAAGACGTGCTGGGCATGCATAAATATTAAATGGTGTTCAAACTTCCAGCTAGGAAATGTGCTCGTCTCTTGGTAGCAGAACGCTCCGTCTGCGCTCCTGAAATACTGCTGTGTCTTGTCAGGCTGGGCTAAGTGTGACCCCACTGTGGTACCTGTGAAAGGGGAAGAGGTGCAGACAGGCTGAGATTGCAGGCGGGTGTGAATGTGGAAGCTTCCAGAAACAGTGCCTGGCTCTGCATAACAGCATATTGCCATCTCCCTTGCAGGGAAAGCTGGGCAGCGGCTGGGATGCTGACTTTGGCTCTAGATGCATATGCATCACTTTCTGCTGTACCGCAGGTTTCAGGGGTGTCTTGGGCTTAGACTAAAATCCTACCTGGGAAACTGAGGCATGGAACTGTGTGTTTAATGCCTCTTTCTAGCTGCTAGTCCTCTGTCCTTCTTGTATGACTGAATTCCTGCAAGTATTCACCTCCTGTGCTCTAACAAACTTGTTTTCTACTTTGTGAAGATGAAGGAATGCTGTGAAGTGCAATGAGAGGTGGAATGAAGGTTGGATCCTGCAGTAGTTGGGGTGCTTCCGTGTGTGATGCAGGAATTAGGAATATAAGAAAAACCACTGTGATAAAATGCTGGGGATGTGCTGTTCTCCTTGTAGAAATCATAGAAGGAGAGAACTTTAGATCCAGGAGTGCCGTCCACCGGAAACAGAGGCTTTTGGAAGCAGTGTGTTTGACACAACAAGACAAAACCATCTCTGCCAGCTGAAAACGTGTAGGGTGAGGCAGGAACTGTATTGCTGTATTGGCTTGAGATGAGATGGGAGTTCCAGCTGAGCAAACTCTCTCCATATTTTTTCCTTTTGGAAAATGACCTGCCCAGATCAGCCGACAGCTCAGCTGTACAGGCGTGATTAACTGTCACAGGTATTACCGATCTGTAACAGGAACTGAGATTCCCTGTAAAGTGGGACTGGCTGTTACTGAAGGAGCAGAGTAAGAAAAGCAGAAAATAGGAGAAAAGCAACATAATCAGCAAGTGATGCAAGTGTGGCTGTTGAATACAAGCCACGTGGTCTCTGCTTTTAGTATTGAGTGATTGGGTTCTGTGACTCTTGGGTTGGTAATGCTTTCGGAGGGCAGGGGAAGGGGGAGCTGGGTACCTTTGTGAACAGCATATGGCAGAGGATCACAGAACGGGTAGGTAGGCAAGTTCTGGGCTTTTGCTTAACCCTCCACCATTGACCTGTAGCATGGCTGGAAGCAAAACCCCTGCTTTGTGCCTTAGTCTTGCTATGTAAAATGGAGATTGTCGCCAGCCTTCGTTTGTGATCTAATCAGGGCTTGAGGCTTTTGCAAGGGTGCTGCAGGTGACTGAAATACTACTTTTCTTTTTAAAGCATGTTTGCCATCTGTTACATAATAGCTTTTGCTTTAATTTTATGATGGTATTTTATAAATTCCCCAAATGAAATCACGGTAGGCCTGTAAAAGGATGACCTATGCAATTGGGATGGCAGTGCTGATTTCATCTTCCAGATAGCTGAGTGAGGGAGCAGACCAGAGCAATCTGCTGTGCGAACCCATAATATACAGACAACGGTCAGTACCTTATCTAGCAAGAATTTATGACACATACTTGGGAAAGCCACTTTGGAGGTTTGGACCCAGTTCCTGTTGAAGAGACTTGGGATTTCATTCCTTGGGAGCAGTTCCCCAAGGCTTGCCAGCAACCTGAGTTCAGAGGTTGCCTCCTTTACGTTACCAGAGTGCAGCACGTTTGTGTTATCTCGCATGCGAGAAGCAAATGCTCCCTGCTACCAGCTCCCTTCTACCAGAGGATGAGAGTGAAGCAACACATGACAGAAGATGCCGTCGCATGTAATTCGTGATGGGGAAGTACTCTGAGACAGTGGTGATGAGATCAGGGTAGTAAGCTGCACTGAGCTGAGCAGGAGTTGGACTCGAGTTTTCAAGGAGGCTTGGCTGTCTCAACCGTACCACACACGGAGGTGCTGGTGGTTTTGTGCCTTTCGGAGTAAATTTCTTTTACAGCATTTGTAGCAGAAGGGAAGGGGAAAAGACAGGTATTGAGAACTAGTAAGACTTTATCTGAATCCAGCTCCCTTAAAGCCGACTCACTCTGCTTCCTGACTAGAGAAGATCGTGCATTCTGTAGGAGTTAATTATCTGCTGCTTCTTTGGTGCTCCTTTGGCTTCTCCACCCACCCCCTCTTTTCTTTGTTTCTTCCTGGTTTTTGAGAGCTGTTTCAAAGTGATCCATTTCAGTAGGGAGCTGTTTGCAGAGCACCTAAATAGTCCTGCATTGCTTCTGGCTATTTATGCTGGTGGAACTGTGCTTGTGTTTCCAGACTCATGCAAAACACTTCTTTTAATATCGATGCTTGGTCTTACAGGCTGATGTTGCTAGGCCAGTGGTATCTTCCATCTCCAGCTGGGCAAGCCACCCTTTTGCTTCTGCAGGTCTGAATGACTTTGGCTGGGCACCCCAAACTGGAGGCATGTCCCAGTTTCCCCAAAACCCTGAAAACTGCTTGCAGACTCCTGAAAATCAGCCCCTCGGGTGTTGGTCAGAGCTGTAGGATGGTTCTATTGACTTCAGTCCTATTTGTTTCCAACCCTTTGAAGCATCAGGGCCCTTCTGGAAGGCAGGGATGGCTGCAGGAACAGAGAGCTAAGCCAATGCAATTTAAATGTAATTATCTACATCACTCGTCTACGTTGGAGATAAAACACCATTTATTTCTAACACCTTCTTAATTCCAAAAAAAATGTTTGTATATTAAAAAGGTGAAATGCCTCTTGACTTCGCTGTGGCTCTGTCTCACAGTACTGCCCTGATTCCGCTTGGCCTGAAGAGCTGACAATCCGTACCGACTGTCCTCGCTGTCGACTCGCACGCAACTTGCTAGCCTCTCTGAAAGCTACTTTGACCACAAGTAATGACTGTTAGCCTGGCAATATCTTATTCTTCAAATTGCAAAGAATTTTTTTATGCAAATCAGGCTGTTTTGTTTTCATAATTGAAGTTGTTGTTATTGTTGTTACTATTATTTTGCCGTGGTAAGCCTAATAAATGGCATGTGCATGGCCCATACGGTGTGTTATCCTACATGTGAAGATTTTTTTTTTTATCACACCCCCTGTATTTGTTTCTCATTTTACCTGAGAGACTTTAGAGCTGCTGAAGTAGATGACCTTGTAGGTTATTGGATGATCTTGCAGGTTAATGACAACTCTGGAATAGAAATGCAGCATCTCTATCTGTATCAGGAGAGAGCAATTAGCGAGTTAGTGATAGTCAGAGGAAGCTGCAGCCTGAATTCCAACCAGCAGAACATGGTGCCTTTCTAATGCAGGGCTGGAGTGGACTATCCTGGTCAGGAAATAACTGTATTATTTTAAAAAGATACTCCCAGGGTGTGGAGCCTGTACAGATCATAAATAATTCTACTCGAAGGCTGCTGTTCCCACAGATATGTTAGCTGGTCTCCCCACTTTTTCTGCCAAAGGTGTTCCTCTTACTCTTGCTGGCCATCATTATTTTCCTGTTCTGTGGGCATCATTACTGAAAGAGCTTGCTTTGGGGAATAAATTTCTTACTTCTCTCTGTGTGTGAGGATCTTTATTTGCCAGCTTTATGCTGATCCAAACAGAGAACAGTTTGCTCAGAGTCCTTAAAATTACTTCCAGTCTGAACGGAGCAAAAGCAATAGATGGTCTAATGGGAAAGAATGCAACTCCCGGAGGAGCTCCCGCCGCTGGGTGCAGGTTTGGTGCAGTGACTTCCAGCAATGCACGTTGCCCGCGGCACCCGCGATGCTGAGCCTGGGGTGGACCTTGCCGGTTGGTTGGCCAGGTTGGCATGTTCAGATTCCAAGCGAAGACGGGCTTGGCCGCAAGCGCAGCCTCCTCTAGAGAAGCAGGCAGCGATGGGGCACCCCACTGTCTACAATAAGCCCATCCCTGCAAGTTGTATCTTGTATTAGTGTAACCGTGCGAGCCGTGGGGCTTGCTGTGGTTGGTGCATCCACACAGAAATACAGCGGGGAAGAAAACTACTGTGTAAGCGGGGCTGCGGGGACCAGCTGCAGGCAGAGGATCAGTACCCCTGAGCCCCTGGGCCGCCTCTTTGATCCGGCTGCTTTTTTATGGCTATTTTCTGCCCTTTTCCACTTGTAAATAACTCTGGCTTTTATTTGACCTATCTTTGGAGTGATTTTCCTCTAAACCAGACCTTTCAGTGTCTCAGAAACCCTGCAGCACATAAAGGAAACACAAAGAGATGAGATTTTTCTCTCAGTCATTTCAGCGAATTTAAGCTTGATTGACAAGCCCTGTTCTAGTGCTGGCAACTGGGATTTCCTAGGCATAAGTGTTAATGGATTTTTGCATTAGCGCTGTACGTGTAAATCCCAGCTTCTGCAGCTGAGTAGCTTTGTCCCTCAGGTGAGTCTGTTGGCTGGCAGCCTCCTGGCCTTTCCAGGGCAGGGGCAGGTATTGTCTTTCCTCTTTTTTTCTCCAGGAGGTAGCACCCACATTCTGCTTTCTATGCTTTAGCTTAGAAACTAGGAACAGCAGCAGGGTTGTGCCTCTGTGGTATGCTTGCTCTTATTTTTGTCTAGTTGTTTTTTAATTAACCCAGGCATCAGCAGTTTCCACCATGTACCCTCCCGAGCATTTCCAGAGTTTGGTGGGTTTTGTGTTCCAGAGTTATTTTGGTGTCAGGTTAATCACTACTCATTTTCTGCTTTCTCCTGAGAAGGGTGACTTGTTTCCCCATTTAATGCATGTTCCTTCTCCATCTACCCATTTAAATTGCAGAGTTTGAAAATGGTTGGCAAGTGTATCCTGAAGGCTGATAAAGAGAAAGTTGCCAAGAGCTTGGAGCTGTTGAACTTCCTCCTCAAAACTGTGACGGAGCAGGTGAGTGTGTGACCCAATGTGTGGCAAATGGCTGTTCTTCTGAATACCACCAAGGCCTCTTCCTCATGTCACACTTGGTTTTTACCTTGTGACTGCTCCATCGCTACATCCCACCTCATTTCTTCCCGGAGGTACCTCTGGAGGGAATGTCTAGCTGGATATGAGCACAGAGAAGCCCCCCTGTCTGCAGGAGTGATCCACAGCTCTTGTGAGCTGATCTCCAAGTGCTGGTTGAAGGACTTGCGCAGTGTTATGCAAATACATGTGGCATCTTCTTTCTTATCAGCAGAGATAGGGCCTGGGATACAGTCAGGGTTTTGGTCCAGAGGATTGCCCTGTCCTCTCCACTGAACTCCTGAGGCTTTAATTTCCAGAAACTGAGACTTACTCAGAAGCTTTGTGAGCAGGAGTGAAGCGCTTTTTCTGGGGCTTTGTTTTCTGTAATGAAAAACATCTTTTTTGAACATGAGGAATTTTTCTATAGGTGACAAAATAAGTCTCCAACATGGTCTTATTTACTGGAGCAAAATACCACAAGCGGTAGAATTGCTGAAGCCCAGTTTCCTACTGATAAGCACTGAGCTCACACCACAGCCGCTTTCTTTGTGAAGACCTAATAGGAAAGTGGGTGGAGGAGAGAGATTATTTCCAAGGCTCTTGTAGGACCTGAATAGCCTTTGAGACGCCCCTTTCTGTCTGGTTTTACTGAAATTATCCAGTGGGTTACGGAAGCTGTAGAGGCAGCCAGAGGCAGCATGATTGCGTCCTTAAAAAACTAGACTGAAAATGCTGCTGCTTTTCTTTTAGATAGGTACATAGTCATGTGTCGTCTTCCCCTTGATCACAGCCAGGGACTGAAAAAGGAAGAGGCAGGACCAAAGGAGCTTTCAGTCCCTTTTATGCCAGTACAATTCTAGTTGTTAGACTCGCGCCTCTCATGGTAGAGACCCAGTTTTGAAGCAAACCCTGTACCTGATGGCATGGTGCGACTCACCGAGTTGGGCCCCCAGATTGACGTGGTGGCACAAACAAGCTCAGGGCAGTGGCTTGGAGAAGCTGAGCAGGACTGGTTATTCCTGCCGTCGTCTTCTCCTGAGGATGGCCTGTGCCCTGGTGCTGTGAGTGCCCCTTCTGAGTTCACTCTGCAGATTGTTTGTACTTGCCCCTTGCAGAAGCTGCACGTGAAGTTGACGGAGTTGGACAAAGTGCTGGTAGCTCTGAACCAGCCGGAAGGCATTGGGAATTCGGCACGTCTTGACTCTCTCTACTGGAATGTCATGCGCTGGCTGAATTACACGTATGTACGCTTGGCACTCTGGCTTCTCGGCTTGCCTGGGGGACTGACCGCCTGTCCTACTTGTCTTCATTGATGTGGGGAAGTAGGAAGAGAAAGGAAGTCAAGGCACTGAGCTCAGGCTGGAGTTTGAGTTAAGTGGAGCTCCTGGGTTGGTGAGGTTGAAACGCTTGTTGTTTTGCTTGTTTGGAACAGCACTAGGCTCGTTGCCGCCGGCGCTTACATGTTTAGGATTGGCCCTTGACGGGAAAGGTTTGTAAGGCATGTCTGATACCTGATCGTGGCTTGCTGGTAGAGGTAAGACAGCTGGTCAGCCAAGGGAGAGTGCCCGCTTTCAGTGGTCCCAAGTGGTGGCCTGGTTTAAGAGCAGTTTCCAAAGTTGCGGGTGAATTTCTAGGCTAGGATGAGGATGACTAGGCTCCATCTAGGCTAGGCTAGGATGACTAAGCTCCTACCGCATCACTGCGCATTGATTCTCCAGACGTGAGGCTGGAGGGAATGAGTAGCTGTCCTGGGAAGTGACTGGATACCAGAGAGTGCGTGCCGGGACTTTCAGTCCTCCCCAGTGATTTATGGGCTCCTTAGTGTCTGGATCGCCAGCCTGATGCTTAGAGTGGTTGCCTTGCAGCTCTGAAAGCCGGGGAGCATTCAGCGTCCATGCTGTAGTGCTCCTGTGTCAAATGGCAGCTGGATTTGACTTTTGCTCCAGGTAAAAAATAAAAAAAGCGTAAGCTCCTTTTCTCCCTTCTGTCAGCAGCTTGCAGTCAGAACTTTTGATTCCCCTTTCTGTGGCAATATTTAGTGAGACACAGAGCATTAGGGAATGCTGGGTGCTCTGCTCGTGGCTGGGAGCTGCGGTCCCAGTGTGTGGGTGGCCTGGTCTGTAATATCTCAGCCCAGCAAGAGGCTCTGAGGGAAAAGCTTGTGCGTGGAGGAACCATACAAGGCAGCTGAAGCTCTTGTGGCCCCTTCTAATGCCTTGAACAGGCTTGCAGGGCGCAGTGGCCTCTCACAGCCCTTTTCCAGTCTCACCCAGGCCCCTTGGCATCGTGCTGGCAGGGCTGGCACAAGGGTGAGGCCTGGCGCAGGAGCTGGTAGAGACTGCAGCTAGGAGGGGATTGCCGAGGTAGGAAGCACCGGGCGTGTGCGTGCTGTCTGGGGAGGGGGCTGGGGTTCAGGGGTGCAACCTGCTGTCACTGTTGGTGCCATCTTGCTGTGACACCCAGAGGTCTTTGTGCAAGTGGGTTGGAACAAGCCTGTGGCAGGGGGGGGTTGTGGACACGGGGCAC